>AYJT01077997.1:0-20943 GCA_001278415.1 Ocimum tenuiflorum | reverse complement strand
TTTTTTTTTTTTCGTATGCATTGGATTACTTCAATTTTCAACCATCATTTCCCATGAGGTTTTAGTTGCGCTCATCTTTAAGCTTTATTTTCTGAGAATATTACATCTGCTGTAGGAAATTGTCACACTATATTTTAATCTTACTTGAGATAGTTTTTTGCAACACATTCATGCTGTGTGGAATCATTTAATATTATCTGTATCGCTTTTTTCATGTGATATCATTATGTGTTTATTTATCTAGCTTCTTGTACTATGTAAAGTTGGCTTCTTTTGTTTTCTGTCCTCATGATTGCTTAACTGCAGTTTAAAATCATCTGTCAACCTGAGTTTGAAAAAGAAACAAGACACAGTTGTCCACCAGCGTCAAGAGGTAAACAACATTGTTGGGAAGAAGTTAATTTTTTTTTGAGCGTTTATATCACTGCAGATACCTGTTTTCATGTATTTACTTTCTGTTGTTGTGAAATCTAGTAATGGATGCTTTATCGAGTGATAATGTTCAGACAACATTGGATTGCATCAAATATAACAGAGAATTAGCCTACTACTTGCTAATGTTATAATGAGTGCAAGAAAGCTTGAAAACTTAGTTCTCTGGACCTTTTTTTTCCTCCTCAGAAATGACTTGACATAATATTTTTCTATTGGCCACCTAACAAGCCTACTAGTTTTGTGTTTCCTTTTAAAGATAAAACTATGAATATTCTGCTTTTTATCTTCTGACCTACCCATTGCCTAAGGCTGTCTTGTGCTCTTAAAATAGTCCTTGCAGATTTTTCCAGATTGAAGCTGTACATTATCATCATGCACTGGAATAAGATGCTACTTTCCTTGTCTAGATTGTGTCCTTCTCACTGTCTTCTTAGTTGTTTCGTATGTCATCTGCATATAGATTTGGATTTTTTTTATCTTCTGTGATGTTCCCTTAGTTATAGAGATTTTGAATATTATTTATTCATTTGATGCAGATGGAGATAGATCAGTGTCTTGCCATTGACTTCCACATCAAAGATATCCTTGTTTTTTGTCTTTGTGGTTATATATCCATGATGTACTAGTTATCTTCATTGATGATATATAAAGCACAAGTTATAAAGCAGAGGAAATTAATTAAGTCTCAGCCTAAGTGTTTGCAATAGCGAAAGTGGTAGGCTATTCGCATTTTTGGTGTATGGCAAAATTGTATTTTTATTCTAATTTCCATTATGCGCCTCCAATTATAATTCCGATGTTCGGGAATTTAAAAGTGAAAACCAACTCCTTCAGTCTTCAGAATTAATTTTGTATTACCCGTTTGAAAGAGGAATTTGCGATGACTGTCTTTAAAAGAGGATAGGAAGGCTTAATACTGAGTCAAAGGAAGTTTTGCCGTGGCTGAAGGCAGACAAGCTTATCCAGATGAACTTGAATTAATGTTAGAATTAGAAACTATGGAGCACTTACTTATCATACGACTTCAGGTTTACATTATATGTACTTCAGTTGTGATCCAGCGTTAAATGAAATAATTAAGCAATATTTTACTAAAGGATAATGAAATTTCTTGAAATATCTTTTGAGCATTGTGTCTCATTTGTTACATGCTTGGTTTAGTTACATGTACCTTTTCTCCATATACATTTTGGAATTTGGGCTATCATAATTTGGTATGCTTTATTAGATGCTTTGTCTTTTTTATCGCCAGTGCGGCTTGAACATGGCTGGCAAACATGTAAATTTCATTGCATTCATCGAAATTGAAGTGAAGTGAATGCAGGGTGTGATTGTTTCACTTTTGCAGTGTCTTCTTTTGTCTGGGCTTAACATTCTTACAGATACCTAAGAAAGTAAATTGGGAGGAGTCCATACCCAGGGACTCGGATCTATGGAAATGGCAGATAATGGTTTGTGAATTGTTTGAAGAACGTCCAATATGGGTGAAACCTTCATTAGCTGAACACTTAGTTGACCGAGGTGTGAATGTCGGAGACAGAATTCTCAAAAGGTGCCTTCTTTAGAAAATATTTTGTTAATCTATCTTCTCGTATTGTAAGTTATGTGGGTTAAGAAACAATATCCTTACCAGACTCAACTTTCACATGTAAATCTGTTTCTGATTTCTAGGCTTCTATTTCTAGCAGCATATTATTTCTCAAATGGGCCATTCATGCGGTTCTGGATCAGAAAAGGATATGATCCCCGCAAGGATCCTGAATCTCGCATGTAAGTTTCCTAATCATATAAAATCTCGTTCTCCACAGTTACAAATGCAATTTCCACATTCTAGAGGTGCAGGTTTTTCAATTGGTGCTGATAAAAGTTGAAATTTAACTTTAGAAGTTCTTCCTCTCGAGTATACTAGCATGGACCCTTAGTTTGATTCATTATGAGATATTGGGAGACAGCAGGTGGGGATTACAGGGCATAAGCAAGAATGATGAATTGCTGAAAAATAAGTATTGAAATACCAGTATTAGATTTATCAGAGTATCAGGTCCTTGAACAGCACATGTTATTGGACAGAAAAACTTTATTAGCTATCCTGGTAGGAGTTCCTAGTGGAAGTTCAAGCAGCTCCTTATATGTGTGCTTCTTCTTTCAGTACTGTAACTTGCCACAGAATTTTGCAAGTGTGGTAAGTTTTCTTCAGTAATTATGGTTAAAAAATTAACTACAAAGATGGAATGGTAAAAATACATGTTCAGGGCAATAGATTGAGGTAAAAAGAGGAGATCACATTGTTTTGTCTGAGGTTTTCGTCTGATAATTGGGCAGGGGTTCTTTTCTAATTTTATTAACATTAGGAAAAAGCTAATAGATAATAAGTAAAGTAATAAAATAGGTAAAACAACATTTCTATGGAAAAAAGCAATAAAAGACGAGTAGAAATAACTAGCTGTTGAAGGGGTTTTAAGCAAATTCCCTATAGGGCTTGGTGAAAAAACCCAAAGTCGCGACTTTGAAAGTCCTATTATAAGATCTATATATGTATTTGTTAAGATTTTGAAATAACACAAGTCTTGTACCCTATATTTGCAATCACTGTTCATCACAAGAAATACAAAATAAAAGCAACTCCTTTCACGTCATATGATTCCATCTTTTGGCTGGAAAAATATCACCTCAACACAAGCTGTTTATCTCTCAACAAAAAGCAGTGAAACAATTAAAATTCTGAGTGTTTTGAGATGCTCATTTCATATTTTCCTGTGAATTACTTAATCAGATACCAGAGGACTGACTTCCGAATACCACTTTCCTTGCGGACCTATTGTGATGGCAATCTGGTGTCCAGGTCAGGGCATGTGTTAACTTTTGTAATTCATGGTATTTATGTGTTGTCTTGCTGTAATTATATTACTTAACCATATAAGAAGCCATGAATCATGAGGATTTCATCATTCTTTATTGCAAATTTATTTTGCAAACAAAAGAGTAACAACAAATTCACATGACTACTTGTGTCTATTAACTCGGGTAATTGGAAATAGTACACTACAGAAGTACAGAATAAAAGGAGGTTTGCAGTGACAATATTCTCCAATATGATTATGATATTGGCTTTGTTGCTTTTTTTATTTTTTTTCCAAAGGGTATGGATGGCACATAATTGATAAACAAGTCAGATCTGCACCATTCCAATCGATTTAATCCAGACAGAAAACCGTACAAAAATTTTAGGATATCCTACCAATCTGATATTGGAAGAACCCTCACGTATTTAATGCGAATTGTGCATTATTATTGTAAATATAGTAGCAAATGAAATTAAACAAGCATCTAGGAGATTTTATACACTTTACTTAGTTAATTGGACCATGCAACTTGATATCTCATGGGAATCAGGTTTGATATGCTTTCTCTTGCTGTCTTTTTTGTGCAGAACGAAGTACAGGTGGAAGGATATTTGTCAATTCCAGGTTTTCCCTCAAAGAGGTCAAATCACATTGCAACTCTTCGAACTTGATGATGACTATATTCAGCAAGAAATCAGAAAACCTGCGTGTCATGGAAACTGCAGTGTATGATTTATTTAGTTACCAAGTATTCTCCGAAACGAATGTGACTGCAAACTTTTTAGAGAAGACCCATAATATGGTTTTGATTCCACTGTATAAATATTATTTAAGGAATGTGACTGCAAACTTTAGCAAGGAAAATAATTTCTGTATCGATATCTAGTTTTTCTTTTCTCCCTTATTTCAAAGTTTAAACTACTTGACAAATACAAATAATATTTACTGATTTCTTCAGAAGAAAAAGCTACTCAGTTCATCTCTCTCCCCCTCCTCTCTCTCTCTCTCATTTTAATTACATTAATTTTGTTTAATTAGTTTTAATATTTTTTCTTTTGTGTGAAAATATATTTTTTGTGCACGAATAGGTTCTGAACATATTATGTTTTTGCAGCTGCAAACAGGCTGGTTTACATCACAGGTTCTCGACATCTTGCGATTACGTGTTGCTCAGAGGTTTCTCTCAGTGTATCCTGAGGGTGGTATACAATCCTTGTTGAGATCTGTTACTAATCGCTTTGAGAAATTGAGGAGACTGCACCTTACTATGAAGGATAAGGAAGTGAAACAAGCTGATAAAGGTTGAAACAAAATCAATAAATTAAATCATTGGTTCCTCTTCCTCATTCATAGTAATTAATTTTAAACGATATCAACTGATTTAGTTCACATTAAAAATATTATGTATTAAGTGGCTTCTCAACACAAGTAGTAAGATATGCTAATCTGGGACTCCTGTATGGACTGCTTCATTCTAATTCTGGACCTTTCTTAACTGTTTATATGGTCCTGACATTTAAACAATAAATTTCTTCAAGAAGAACTAATGAATCTTCTGATTACCCATTTATTTTCTCACCCGACATTTTATATTTTCATGTAGCTGATGTTTTGGAAACTGAATATAAAGAAACTAATGATGAAGTCGAATATGATGAAGATGAAGAAGATGAGGAAGATGAATTGGATAATGAAAACCTTGGTGAGGACATGGATACAGACGAGGCTCTTGATGTGGTGAGTGGATATACATGTGCCTGAATTTATATCTAGTCACCATTTTGCATGCGGCATTGGGACACCCAATAAAATTTTAAGTGTATCAACTCGGTGACATGTCTCTCACGGTAACACTTTATTCCTTTCCCAGGCTGATCAAGAGGGAAACTTCTCCCTACCTAATACATGTATCCTTGCAACACTAGTTAATTTTAACCTTTATCTTGTTTGCTCTTAAAACTTATCAGCAATTCCTTTCCTATCGTGAATCACTATCAAACCTTATCTTCCATCTCCTATACTTCATTTAGATATAGACAATGAGAATATTTCAAAAGAATACCTACAGGATCTTTTTGGTAGTTTTCCGTTTGGTTCTTCTGGGGGCAATGAGTTGCAGCACTTGGACCAGTTTGATGCATATGACATTTACGAAGAAAACAGTGATGGCAACTCCACTGATGATGAGAATTATTAAAACATCAAACAATATGGGACTTCTTAAGGTTCAATCTACCACCTCTGCTTTAGATTAATTATATTGTTCTTGTGTACCACTCTACATTTTTGACACTGAATTTCCATTACGAACAAAGAGTGTCTTCCACTGTATGAATTGAAGTTGTGTATCTCATTAATACTACGATAAGTGCATACATTCACTAAACTGTACCAGAAATTTTTTTCACATAATATCCTTCCCCTCTGACAATGAGTCATTAGTCAATTGATATTATATGTTTCCACAGAGAAAATGCAAGAAACTAAGATTAGTGCGAGTTTCATGTCTAATACCATGGACAAACTCAGTTTCCAGAAATGCAAAATCCTTGACCATCAAATTATTTATCTACCTCTTGTGTACTATATGATACAAATGCCTCAGCACTGTATCAACTTTAGTTACATACACCGATTCTCTGAATTGTCCCCCATTGGATGCTTTGCCTTCTGAATTTCTTGTTAGTAGCTGAAGCCGCAATATCATATGGATATTTAGGCTCCAGTTTGGCTTCTCTCTGCATTTTCATAATCAACGAGGAATCAACAGCTTTTATGAAGCAGTTAAGTCTAATTACAGAATGTGGCAAGTATTTGATGATTATCATGGGTATATACTGTTTACGAAAATATAGAACACACTGTCACAAAATTATGCACAGAATATGCATAAACAATTCTAATTAACTTTGTTTGACAACAGCATATGCTATTCTTAGGTGGTGTGTTGATTATATATGTTACTTCGTACCACTTGTTTCTGATATCAATCTTTCCGTTGATTCTATGATGACAATTATATGACGTGTTATTGCTGGTATTTTATAGGATAACTTTCTAGCTAAATACTTTGTTGACTATGAAGCTCGACCAGCTGTGACTGCATTTTGAATTCCACAGTTGCAGAAGAGTTGAAACATAACAATTCACAAGACCTTTTGGCGTGGAAGGTATTCTGGGATTCTCGGAAGTTGTTTTCTAACTTTACAAACAATTTTAGTTTGTGAACAGTTTAATGTCGAAAACCACCCGGTTTAGACTTCTAGCTCGTACAGAATGCACTAGGTGCCTGCCAAGGGAAATTCTTACATCTATTATATGGTATTGCAGGGTTTTGTCGTTTAAAATACAAGAGGATTTTGTGCAAGTTTTGCTCAAAAATGTTAATATAGATTACTTGTGTTTCAACTTGCATATCGTGCTCAATTTTTTTAGCGTTTTCTTTATGTTGTTCATCTATTTTCATCTCAATATTTTTCTTTTGGTGGATTATGTGAGACAGAGCTAATAGTAATTATACTCGTTCATAGTTTTTTCTTTTCTTTTTTGGATTTGACACGAGTTGATAGTTGAATGTTAAAAGATGTGTTCAGTTATATATATTTGCTACATTATGTGTAAGTGAGAAAGGTTTAAGGTTTGATTCCTACTCTTCTTTCCCCCCAAATAAAAAATATACATATTTGCCTCCTAAAAAATGCGAAGGGTTATGATCATGAATAGTTTACTTATATTTATCATTCTGAATGAAAATGAATAAGGATAATATATTAATGTACTTTTCACAAATAAATTTAAATTTTGTGGAAGATCTTCTCGAACTATTTTGCTTTTGCTATCAAGTTCTAGTAAGTGTTTTTTCTTTGAAAAAAAGGGCAGTAATTAGCATCTTAGATTTGAACGCCTTTATTTGATTGACAATCCGTTCAATCTCCACTGCTATTTTTATGACGTTAGGCTCGCCACATCTATATTTGAATCAATCGAGCACCAGTTTGCATATTTATTTTGTTCAAAGTAGAAAATTCAGATCACTTCCTCTTTGTGGCGAGAAACAGAGGAGCCAAAATTCATTCAAAATGAAATAAAGATACATCAATGACAAAAACACTAAAATAATGTTTTGTTTTTGTCAAAAAGAAATAAAGTGGGGGTAAAAAGTGGGAAATGACATTAGATACCCTACTAGTGGAGAAAGAAAATTATTTAATGGATAGGGCTGGAAAAAAAAGAGAAGAGGGGCAGGATGGTACCTTTGTTGCTTTACAATTTGGCCTCCCTAAATAGCTTTATGATTTTTTTATTAGCATGAAGCCACTTGGAATTGCAAACATCCATGGTGGAAGAATCAATCCCACCCCATGGGATTGGGAATGGAAGAATAAACGCACTCCAACAAAGATTTTCATTTCCAAATTCCCATAAAATTTGGATTGATTAGTGTACTAGATTATCTTCATTCTTACTCGCATGTTTCCAAAAATTCTAATATACCTGCGGAAACAGGAGGAAAACAGAAGATTAATGATTGAAAAATACAAATTGTTTATCCAATTTATCAATTATAATTATATGTTGGAGATTTTTACTTGAGATTATTATGGTACAAAAAAAAATTATTAATAGAGTAGGTTGAAACACTTTTACATTGACGTATGTCAAACTATTTGATATTTTGTCACTCTTATAATATCAGGCTCCATAATTTAACGAATTCGTAATAGAGAGTGATCGTAAATACGTTATATCTTTATCTTCACATATTTGTGTGATTGCACCAAACCTTGAGACCATTTACAACTGAAAAACACACTGTTGAGGGTCAAAATTAACGAGCAGAATCTGAGTCCTCGACCTTCGAAAGAGCTCGAATCCAAGATTCAGCTCGAAGAAAAATCTAGAAGACCCCAAGTTAGCTCGAGAACTAGCCCTCGAGACCTCAAAGCACCTCGATGATCGAACCCCGAAGACCCTTGAGAATAGGGCTCGTGTTATGTTTAAATGAGTAAATTGTAACGTTTTATACTTGTTCTTTGTAATTAGGCCTCATATTTCATTTTGACCCATAATCTTAGGTTAATTGTGACTTTTACGCCAAGCCATGTATAAAGGGGGGCGAGGTCACACTTCTAAACATTCCTACACACACTATTCCACACAATCTTGTTTTCCTGTTTTTGGCCACTGATCACTGTTAGATTAGATTTCGTCTGAAAAATGCTATAATCACTAGTTTCGATGTATAAAATAACACGTTTGGACCAGTTCGGGGGACGTAAAATATTTCTCGGCATGTGTCATGTCGATTCGATCAAAGTTCACTCAAGACCCCAATCTCGATGAGCGAAATCAAACCTCAACACACACCTGTATCAATTCTTTACTGTCAAATCAAGCATAATTGCATCCATGATGCTATCAATTGCTAATGCATACACAATGCTATCAATCGTGGAAACACAGGAAACTTTATGCAAAATCAACTCATAATTTTCTACAAGTTTACATTTCTAGATATCCTTTCAACCTGTCTAGTTTCTACATAATATTCAGACTCCCTTTTAATGTTTAGTTACCCCTTAACAAACTCACCATTTTATGTTTTATGATTACACAATTTGAACATAGATCAACATCAACCATCATATCTACCTTATTCAACCTAGAACTCTTGATTACAGTTTTCAGTGGGGGCAAAGAAAAAAGACAAACTGATAATAGAAGCACGAAAAGAATCTTTTTGTCAATAATGCGTCTTGATAATTAATAAATGGAGTATTTTCAATCTAGGACCCAAAAGATGGTTTTCTTTTCGATTTAGGACCCAAAAGATCAATTTTCAATCCAAGACCCAAAAGATATCATAATTTTCAATCCAAGACCCGAAAAATGTCAAACTTTTCAATACATGACCTCCACACTTAACAACATTAAAAAGATATTCGACGAATGCTGATGTGGCTGTTGCATAGTCACGTCATCAACACACTTCATATTTTTTACAATTAAATTTAAAAAAAATAAACAAAACAATATATATATATATTATTTTCGTTCTCGAAAAAAAGAATTGAGAGGTAGAGAACGAAAAATTATATGGATGTATTGTTCTCTCTTTTTTTTTAATTTAACTGTGAAAAAACGAAGTGTGTTGATGACGATGCTATGTTACAACCACGTCAGCATGTGTCGGATGTGTTTTTAACATGGTTAAGTGTGGAGATCCTGGATTGAAAAGTTTGATATCTTTCGTGTCTTGGATTAAAAATTTCGGTATCTTTTGGGTCTTGGATTGAAAATTTTAATATCTTTCGAGTCTTGGATCGAAAATCAATCTTTGGGGTCCTAAATCGAAAAGAATTCATGTTAACTAATTATAACGCCAAAAAAGAAATTAATTGGTAAAAAATAACTCATAGTATACATATTTATTGAGTAAAAGGGGAGGAAACAAGAACTCTTCCTACAAACTATAAATTGAAAAGGGTAAATGATTTGTAAAAGTGACCTGATTAATTTCCAAATGAATGAGTTTAAAATGAACTACGTCCTCTAAAAAAATTAATCTAACCATTTGTTTATATTTTTAGTACTTAAGAAGAGAAAGTAGAACGAATTTGAATGATTTTTGGAGGTAATAATTCCTTTAAAATTATAATCCTCTTATTCGGAAAAAATAATTCTTACTAAACACGACCTTAAATGTTTCTCCTACGTCTATTCCAAGTATCTCTCAAACACCCAATAACCTAATGCATTCATTTTTTTTAGAACCGTTCATATTTTTGTATTACTAATTGTAGAAAAGGTTAAAATTATAAAAAGTAATTGAGTCTGACAGTTATGAATTCGGAACAAATAGTAATATGGTACGTTACTATTTACTAAAGATAATGTGCATGGGTGTAACATTTTATGGTACAAATATTCCGTTTAATGTGTTGTATAAATAAGCTCATATTCCTCCATCCATTATCAATTTCTTTATTACTAAACTGAGCTAACAATGGAGAGCATGTCCATATCACATCATTCCCGATCTTCACATTCTTGTTTTCTTTTTTTCTTTTCATAAACATGGCTTCAAAGCTTTTTCACTTTCTCCAATACAAAATATCTTTTTTTAAAAAAATAGACACTTGAATCCATATATTAAAGATGTTAATCACAAAGTATTAAATCTCACACATTCACATCTTTGAGAACTCAAAAATAAACACGTGAAAACAAATTACTTAATTAAATACACATTACATATGTGCGGGAGCAGAACTCAGAAATACACTCGTGTGCGAGGGGAGCATGAAGTGCACTGTGGAACTCCCAAAATATTTAGTTTCATACAAATTATCACCTGCATATATCGTACGGGTTTCGCCATTTTTTATTATTTTTAATTCCAGAATATTCAATGTAAGAGTGTTTATTAAAAAAAAGTTTTACAAAGAGTATCAGAGCAACTTTAGCGAGCACCTATTGGGCCTGTGGCTTGTTTAACACACAAGATGAGGGTGTTGCATCTTTAAGAGAAAAGTATGTAGCATCGGTTGAAATTATTGTATGTTACTTAAGCCTACTTAATAGATTTCTCTAACAACTTATATTAATCATTTTGACAAAGCGAAAATGGTATCAAGTGCTAGCGTAATTCACTATCCTATTGTATCGTTATGGATCCCACCTCATAAATCCGGGGCGTTGTAAGGGTTAAATATAAGAGTTTAGTTTCAACGTTTAGGGTGCCATTTTCAATTTTTAGTGTCGAATTTAAATTTTAAATTAATAAAAAGAAAAGAAGAAAAAAAGGTGTGGGGTTGGGGGAGGGCACATACATGCGTCTGCTGACAGAAGACCAGTCTATAATGCTAGGTTGGATATGGTTTTGGTGCTTATAATAATGTGAAGGGCGACGTCTTGATTAAAATTCTTAGAAAAACATTATAATTTCGATCCAATTTAACATACTAATTTTTTCAATAGAGATACTTAGGACTCAGACCACCACAAAAGCTTCCAATGGTCAACCTATTAATACTAAAATTGAAGGTACAAATTTATAAATAAAAAGGAAAATACATAATGAGATACAGTACAATTATATATATAGTAATAAAATATTGGGAATTCACAATTTCCAAAGGTAGATCCGCCGCCGAGAGCATCTTACTTTTCGAGGTGAGTGGGGGATTTTGGGAGTATGGAGAGTCGAACTTAAATCTCTCAAACACTTAGGGATAGGAATGCCGACTAGCCAAAAAAAAAGAATTAATTGAAATTGATATAGATTGATAAAAATTCATGTAGTGACCACATAAGAGGAGTGGATAATCAAATTGTACATGATGATATGTTGTTGGCAACATAAAAACAAAGATTAAAAGTACATAAACTAGAAGAAAGAATATGAAAACTGAAAGATTGAGGAGAGGTCATGTATATGTATATGTATATGTATATGTAATGTAATAATGGATGAGGGAAAGTGGCATTGTGAAGTCTAATCTGCATAGGCTATCAAAATGAACAAAAGGTGAAAACAGACTCTGCCTCTGGCTTCTGCCCATGAGCTTAGCTTCATGCAAATTTCTACTTGTACCTTTCTCATAAATGCATGTTTTGGGTAAACAAAACAAGCATTCCTTTTTCTCTTTCCTGCACTTTCTCATTAATTACTTCCACACCTCTCTTTCCACCACAGAAAAATTATTAATTTATTATTGTTATAAATATATTTATGGATAAATATGCAAATATATCCGAGTGTACGATCAATTAGGCGATTAGATAGTATTTTTTTTGTTATGCAAATCTATATATCCCAAAGTATATTTTTTTATGCAATTCTATCCCAATGAGTTGATGGTGTTAGTTTTTTGCTTATGTGACCGTTAAATGCCACATGTCAACTGTTAGAGATGACGTTGTGATCACGTCAACTGATGACGTGGCAGCCACATTATTATTTTTGGCAGTTGATGTTGTATATGTGTCTGTATTGTTATTTTTAATTAGTACGAACTTGGGCGCCAAGGTCATCCGACACTGGTTTTAGTGTCGGACGGCCTCAGCACTGCCACATCATCAGTTAGCGTGATTGCAACGTCATCCCTAACAGTGGACACGTGATATTTAATAGCCACGTCAGCAAAAAAATTAACACCATCAACTCATTGGGTTAGAATAGCATAAAAACTATACTTTGGGATAAATTTACATATTTGCCCTATTTATTGTGTAAACATTATCTACTGAAGCTTACTTCAAGGGATAAACATTATAGGTTTTACCATATTCTTATAGATCTCAATATTGTATCTTGATACATCAATAAATAAGAAATTAAATATTCTGTCTACAATTTTTTCTCCATATTATTTTATATTTGTGATCCACCGAACAAATAGAAAGGATTCGATTTATAATGCGTTATCAACGCCTCTTTCATGATTTTTGGTGTATTTGTCCTAGGAAAGGCGCGTCATTCCTGCAAAATCCAATTCTTAGACAAAATCATACATCTTGTTTTTTTTTTTCCGGTTTATTATATTCATGGATCAATGCGTTATAATTTCAATTTTTTTTTCTTATTGGAATGATTATTCGACACTTTATTGAGAAGTTATTTTTTTTATGATTCAATGCTTTAATAAAAAAATTACTTTGTATAGATATTTGAATGAATTATCAACCTTACATAGTAGTAATCTTATACTCCATTAACAGTACAAAAATAAAAGCTATTGAGCATTCTGAGCTCATATGTTTTTCCTAGAGAAAGATATAATCTTCTTATGAATAAACTACAATGCAACGATTTGTTCGATCATAAGTATTACTTGAATCACATGCTAATGTTCAATTAAATAATAACAATAATATATGTGGTCGAGGGAGATATAAATAAACTAAAATTGGTGAGAACGAGATAACCAAAAGAAAATAATATTATATGTTTGCTTGAAGCAAATCTTGCTTTCAAATATTGAAAACTATGAATTGTTAGAACTTGAGGATTATGGAGAGAAAGATAATACTTTCAAACTTTTATTGGAAAGAGGGTAAGAATTGCTACAATCTAGAAGAAATATCCTTATTGTCAATTACTTCCATAATAGCTCACTTGGTTCACCAATTGACTACGACATTATAAATTTATAATAAGTGAGTGATTTATGTCATTATATTATATATTCTATTTGTAAAATTGTTGTTGTTTTTATTATTGTTTTCTGCTTCTTATTGCCAATTACTTTAGTTGTTTACGCATAATTGAATTATTAAACTATTAATATGTATATTTCGCACGTGTTGCAATGAGCATAAGAGTTAATAATCCAAAATCTTTTAAACTTGGGAATATTATCATGTATCGGATTATTAATAAATTTTTTAACATAATATATGAAGCAAACTTTTTCTTTCCCGCGAGATAGGTGTGGAGGGTTGATTTTAAAATATATCGCCCAAATTGATTAGTTTACTTGAGTTAAAATATTAGTATTTTTATTGCACAATTTATTCTGTTTGAAAGGACAATATTGGTTTCATATCACGTATTTTTTTGTTAGGAACATGCAGTTTGCATGCTAGAGTGTAATTTCAAATATGACCAACTACGTATAAAGAAGGTGCAAGATCAATTTTCATAGGGGAATAAAAATTTTATACAATATGTTGGGGACTGAATTATTCTTTGCTCAGTGATAATGTAAATTAATCCAAATCCAAAAGACAGTTGAATAAAGGGCCAATTCGAAGAAGGAAGGAGCTGCTCGTGAAAGAAAGAAGAAGCTCGAGAAGGAGGGATCGACTCGAGAAAGAGCTCACAAGGAACTCCTGCACAAGGAGAGGACCTCAAATTGATAAAACAAGTGGAGCAGATCACCTCGAGAAAAACTGCCCTCCAGATTTAAGAATGTCCAAGCTATCTGTCAACATATTAAAAATAAATTCACCATTGTTTTGCATAAAACCGTTTGTTAATTATAAAAATCATAACAGAATTAGCTAAAATAGCTTCATTTTGATTTTTAGATTCTTTGCTCACGCCTTTGCAAGTCATGAGCAGATTTATATGGGAGCCCGGATGAGTTAAAAAAAAGAAAAAGAATTGCGATGACTTTATACACAGAGAATAAGTTAATAATAAAATGAGGCCAATCTATAAAAAACATTAATATATTTTGACTCGTCAACTTTTAGCGAACTTAATTATAGCATTTTCATCTAAAAAAAATTAATAGCCTCCAAATTTTTTCAATCTCTCTCCGTTGAAGTAAAAAATGTGCTTTGAAATTAATATAAGCTTGACCACCTAAGATTTTGTTGTAGGATTTTACGACACAAATTTTGAAGATAATACACAGAGTTTATATATTTTTCCAAAAGAAGAATATTTGATCAGTCACTTATTTTTCATAAATTTCTTTTGGCAATTCTTTCTCCAAATTTGCAAGTTATTTGCTCCACGCGAATTAGGATAGTTTAAAGTTTTATTCTTTGCAATGAGATAAATGTGATGTCATTTGCAAAAATAAATCAATTTTTGAGAGCTTGATTTTATATATTGTGTTAAGTTGAACTCAATTAATATTGTTACGTATGGATAATGAAATTCAATTTCACATCGTTATAGATTGAAAAATATGAATGTAATTTTTATATGAAGTGTGAATGTGATTATATTAGTTATTGATAATGAAAATCCTTTTTATGTGGCGATAATCAGAATCCATTTTAACCATTGAAATCCAGACTATTTTTGGGAGAGTGCTGTGAAGGGTAGGTTTTGTGTTTGTTTGTCCCAAAATTGGGCTCGCTTAATTACTCAATTTTCTAATCTCCTCTGAATATCACTTACTTCTTCCTCCCCCCACCCACTGAGCAGATTTTCCACTGCGAGAGAGAGAGAGAGAGAGACAGAGAGAGTTGAGGATTTAAAAGTGGAATAAAGCAGTAGAGATGGAGTGGGGGAAAAGAGAAGGCAAGCCCCACAACAAAGTAGAATGTAAAAGGGTGGATAAGAAGAAGAAAGTTACGGAGAGCAACTCCTCTCCTCTCCTCTCCTCTTCAACAAAATCCACATTCACATTATACGCTGTTTAAAGAGTGTGTAAGTAAAAACATAAACATACAAGCTTTGATTAGAGAGGGAGGGATGTCAGTATCTTTTTAGTACAGACCACACACACGCATACGCAGGGAATACTTCTTTTTTTCTTTTCTTTTACTTTTTTTTGTTTTCAATTCTGTTGTGAATTTTCTCCTCCCCCACATTCAAAAGAGATACTGGAGGAGAGAGGATGAATAAAGGACTTCTAAAAATACTCAAAAGAGGGTGGTTTGCATACAGTAAAAGATACCCACTTTGTAACTAAAATGTTTCACTATGCGTGTGTGTGTGTGTGTGTGGGTGTGTGTATTTATATATGTAGAGAGAGAGAGAGATTAATAGAGGAGAACATTCCAAATACATGATGGTTTTTGTGAATTGGATGTGAGACACACCAACTGCGGGCTGTTTCTTGCCCATGTTTTCTCTGTGATCATGTCTCTCTGCATTTTCTCACTCATTCTTCTTGCACTTTTCTTCAACTCCGCCATTTCATTCGAGGCTCGAAATCCCGAAGGTAAGCTTTCATGCTCAAAGCCTCAAACACACCTTTATTAGTTCTCTGTTTTAATCTTTTCTTTTTAATTTTTATGGTGGGCTATAGTTGTAGCACTTACTGCAATAAGGGAAGGTCTGAATGATCCTCATGGAGCTCTCAGCAACTGGGATGAAGACTCTGTGGATCCATGTAGCTGGTCTATGATAACTTGCAATTCCGACAATCTTGTCACTGCCTTGTGAGCTTAAACTTTTCTTCATGCCTTCAATATGTTTCAAGTTTAGTTGATATATGAAACAAAACAAAAAAAAATGTTTTTGCAGAGGAGCGCCTAGTCAGGGATTATCAGGCTCCTTATCATGGATGATTGCAAATCTTACAAATCTCAAACAAGTGTAAGAATTGAAAAAACACTGTTTTTTCCATTTTCCCACCCATCAAAGTTTGACCATTTCGCTTTTCCCTTTTTAATTTTCCAATGCAGATTACTACAGAATAATAATATTTCTGGGCACATTCCGAAAGAATTAGGCTATCTTCCAAACCTTCAAACATTGGATCTCTCCAACAACAAGCTATTCGGACATGTCCCCGAATCCTTCGGTTTCTTGAATCATCTGCAGTATCTGTGAGATTACATTCTTGATTTTTTTTATAAAAAAATATATAGTTTTTTTGTGACATCCTTTTGTTTGACTATATTTGTGCTGTTTGTTATTGCTATTTGTCTTGTCGTGAATAGGAGGTTAAACAACAATAGCTTGAGTGGGGCTGTTCCTCTGTCTTTAGCCAGTCTTCCTCAGCTAGCTTTCTTGTGAGTGTTGATCTCACCATATTTTTTTATGTGTATACATATTTAATTTTTTTTGTTGTTGTACACGAATCGTGCTGGAGATTTTGTTTCACATGTGAATTTCGGTTGAATATTTCAGGGATTTGTCCTTCAACAATCTCAGTGGACCTGTGCCCACTTTTCCCACCAAATCATTCAAGTATGACTCCCTTTTGCAGAATTCTGCACTTAATCATCACATTACATTATGCATATGTTTACTGTGATAAATAAAATATAACAGCACAATCATACATAGCGATTCTTGATTTTTTGCATGCACTGATTGTTAGTGTGTTGTTGCAGTATTCAGGGAAATCCTCTAATATGTGAAAGCCACTCTGCTGAAAAATGTTCTGGATCCAATCTTGCTAGTCCTCTCTCATTTTCCAAAAATCCATCTTCAGGTAGCTATATATTTATCCTCTGTGTTTGTGTGTGCGTGGTCGCCTCTAACTGCAAGTTGCTTTTGCATTGATTTAGGCCGAACCAACTCCAGAAAACTAGCAATTGCACTTGGAGTGAGCCTAGGCTTTATCTCTCTTCTTACACTAGTGTTTGGGTTACTCATCTGGAAAAGAAGCGAGAACACAAAGCAGTCCATCTTAAACCTTACAGGTGAATGATTCGATCTCAAATATGATACACATACATGTGCATTTAGATTTTAGTGATTGATTAAAAGTTGTGTTTTCAGATGTACAAGAAGATGAACTTGACCTTACAAGATTAGGAAACCTTAGGAACTTTGCATTCAAAGAGCTGCAGCATGCTACTGACAACTTCAGCTTGAAGAACATACTTGGTGTAGGAGGATTTGGCAATGTTTATAGGGGGAAGTTGGGAGACGGCACACTCATCGCCGTCAAACGCTTAAAGGATTTGACGGGAACTACAGGGGAATCCCAGTTCAGAACTGAACTTGAGATGATCAGCCTCGCAGTCCATCGCAATCTGCTTCGTATAATTGGCTACTGTGCCACCCCAAACGAAAGACTTCTCGTGTACCCTTACATGTCTAATGGGAGCGTTGCATCCAGGCTTAGAGGTATCTACATTTTTAGTGTTTTCCCTTTTTTTTTTTTGTGTGTGTGAAATATGATGCTTATTCTGCTTTATTTAGTTATAGCATGACATAGGAAACCATCTCATCTGTGATCTTATGATGGACCTCAGAATCAATAGTCCTGAGTTCCACAGGGCCCATTTCAACTGCAATGAATTTGCTTCAAGATTTCAAATTATCGGTTTGTGTAACTATGGCAGGAAAACCAGGTCTAGATTGGAATACGAGGAAGAAAATAGCAGTTGGAGCAGCACGCGGGCTACTGTATCTCCACGAGCAATGTGATCCGAAGATAATCCACAGAGACGTGAAGGCAGCAAACGTGCTACTAGACGAGCAGTATGAAGCCGTTGTGGGTGATTTCGGGCTTGCAAAGCTACTGGATCATGGTGAATCCCATGTAACCACAGCAGTGCGAGGCACAGTGGGCCACATTGCACCTGAATACCTCTCCACAGGGCAGTCATCCGAGAAAACTGATGTTTTCGGCTTTGGCATCCTTCTCTTGGAGCTCATCACTGGAATGAGAGCTCTCGAGTTTGGCAAATCAGGCAACCAAAAGGGAGCTATGCTAGAATGGGTAACAATTTACAAACAAGAACAGAACAGAACAGTTGAGTTACATTATTTAGTGAGACTAATCATTGTTGTGTTGCAGGTAAAGAAGGTACAGCAAGAAAAGAAGATGGAGCAAATAGTAGACAGAGAGCTAGGGATGAGCTATGATGAGATTGAGGTGGGGGAGATGCTGCAAGTGGCACTTCTCTGCACACAAAATCTACCCGCCCATCGGCCCAAGATGTCTGAGGTTGTCCGAATGCTGGAGGGAGATGGTCTTGCTGAGAAATGGGCAGCATCGCATAACTACATCCATAATGCAACAAGCTTCTTATGCAATAGTAAGTCCCATGAGGACATGGATCATGATCTGTTTGGGATGACGACGATGACCATGGATGATGACTACGACACTCATTGCATGGAGCTGTCTGGTCCGAGGTAGACAGACAATAGTACTAGGAAGGAAAGAAAGAACAAACACCACGCAATAAATCGTCTGCAGGAATCGAAGTAGGTTGGTTTGGAGGAGGAAAGTGAGAAATAGGGGGGTGATATATATGTGTTGCATGGCATGTTCTATATATTCTTGTGCAGTATATAGATTTATTTGATGAATTATGTTGGTCCTTGAAAAGTGAGTGGATGCTTTACTTTTGTTTGTGTTTGTGTTTGTGTTTATGCTGCTCATGCTGTGTTGTAAGAGCGGATAAAGGGAAAGATGCTTTTGACTTGAAGTTGTAAGGCTATGGATCGAGGTCGGATGAGTATTTAGATGGGCTGTAGTTTAAGGTCCGAGCATTGGGCCATATGTCATTTCTGGCCACCAATCCTAAGGCCCAACTCCAAGAAGAAACAAAAATGGGAGTTGTTGAAAAAAGAAGACTGTTTAATACATTTTCTCCCCTACGCTCCATATTTTTTAGAAAAATATTTTTGCCAAAATAAATTCAAATCTTATCTTTATTTTTTCTCTCTCCTCAACTAAACAAACCTCAACAAACAACTTTCTATCACTTTTTGTTTACTTCACTAAAAAATAACGCATCAAACAAGTTGCTTTTTTTCTTTTTGAAAAAAAACTGTTAACTGAAAATGTTGTTAGGTGAGAAATATGATTTCAAAAGTAAAAGGTTGATATCTTGTCTCTATATCTCGTATTATTTCGGCTGTCACTTATAGGCCTTTTTATTTCTTTAAATTTAAAACATATTCTTCTATTGATGTTATTTTTTTATTTTATATCTCACTTATAGGCCTTTTTTTCTTTTTTCCTTAATATTACTCAAAATAAACATCATAATTGTGATTTAATAAATAAAGTACATTCTAATAACTTAACAATTCATACTTATAACGACAATAATATGACAAAAAAAACAATGCATGTTACAAATCGTCCTAAGCCCAGAAGAAATTCTTGTTTGTGCGTGCACATATAGATATGTCCTTTTCATCTTTGAGAACAAAATACATTATTTTCAACCAATATATATACAAAATAAAAATTAAAAAATGATTTAAACATTAAATAAATAATAACAATAAAGTAGTCAGCTCAACAATCAACGAAGGACGTCATTTAATCATCTTCATTTTCATAGTTTGATCTTAAGGGTTTAATTTTTTATAATATTACACAAGTTTTGGATTCATATTGTTAGCTTGAATTTAACTCTTACAAGTATATTCACTTACTAAAATGCCCTTTTAAAATGGAATATTTTTAGAAAACCTACCTTAGAGTTTAGACCAATCGGCCACCTCTTCCTCCTCCTCAGCTGCCATCTCACCGGCATTTTTCCCTTCCCAGTTGCCGGCACCTCCGTCTTCCTCCAATTTCCAGAATCCTACGGTAATACCTCACTCCAATTTCTTTTCGATTTTCATTGATTCAATTAGCAATCAAATGTGTGTTTTTCATTCCGTACATATTTCTTGGTCTTGTTATTGGTTCTGATATATTTGTACTTTAGGTTTTTTCTAGAGTTGTTTTGGTGTTTCCTTCGTTAAACGATTTAGTGGGATTTGATTTGTAGTAAGTTTCGCAGTCTGCTTCACTCACTTCCACTACTGAATCTGCCTCCGCCGTCATACTTGAAAAAACTATGAACCGAAACTAGAAAGCGAAAATGTTAATTTGATTCATAGCGTGCAGCAGAATGATTGGACGGGAACAATCTAGAGTGCTACAATTCTCGGAAGTAAACATAGTATTTATCCATGAAAAGTACTATTAACAATGAAAGAGAATACAGATTACCCATAGAATTAAAGGAATTTATGCATTTGGTGTTTAAGTTTCTGCTTTGTTATTAGCATTGCATTTCTCGAGCCACACCAAAATAAAAAGGGAAAATCTTGCCTTTTTCCCATTTAATACCACAAGATTTTAGGCAGTTCCTGTAACATGATCAGCATGTCCACTAGTGTTAGTTAGATGTTTGCATATAGAAAATTTTTACTGCTGCTGTTTATTCATCATGTGTGATTCAATTGGGGGCAGCTTCAAGCCCTGTTTGATGTAATCCTAGCTCGTTCCCAATATGTTTAACAGTATAAGTAGCTTGAAATTTATTGATGTTGGAGGAGCTGGAT
>AYJT01077960.1:0-32844 GCA_001278415.1 Ocimum tenuiflorum | reverse complement strand
TTGAGAAAAGGCATTTAATAAACTTGATCAGTCGACATGTGATCATCTTAATAGGGGTAGCATGAAATTTTCATTCTGCCAAACATATATGGATTCATAAATTCCCCTTGCGTCTAATCATCTGATTAATAATCTGTACAGTATTTTTTCGTTTGAATTGTTTATGTGTTTCACTCTTATATTCTTTCGAAAGAAGATTCTTGTTTAAACTCAAATCCTATTTCGGGACACTTAATTACCTTTTACGTACAGTTATGAACATAAACATTGTATTTTAAATATTCTGGAAAGCCTTTCTTCTATTAATTAAGGTGTTACTATATTAGTATTTAGTACTAAAAAAACACGCTCAGTTTTAAATTTTTAACAAATATTATTTAGGTTCCCGTGAAGCAAGTTTTCACACGTCCCTTTAATGATCAAATATGTTTGACCATGTCAAAAATTTAAATTTGGAACAGAACTAAATAAGACTGTCTGTCTTATGAACTCTAACTCTTTTTCACATCTAACCTCTAATTTCCGTAAAAACTGAAAAACTGAAGATTTAAGCTTTTATGCAAGATTGAAATTATTAACATAAAGACCTTATCTCTACGTATGAAAAGTATTATTAAATCCATACCTATTATAAAAGTGTGTATTTCTTCTAAATTATTTGTGCCCTATTTACCCCTATTAAATATTTAATTATTTTTAATAGTAATAATGTTATTATCTATATCTATAATATAATTTATTTTAAATTTATTTTAATATTATTCACTAGAATTGAACTTATATATATATATATATATAATTATAACTATAATATAACACATATTTTATTTGTTTTAATATTGTTTGTTAGGTACATTTTTAGTATTAGAGAAATATAAATATAATATAATATATTATATAATTTTTGAATTTGTGCAACCCAAGATAATTTTGTAAAGTTAAAATTTAGATTAATTATCTCAAGCAAGTATATAAAAGTCAAAGATAATAGAAGACTAATTATTTAATCAATATAGATCAAAATATTGTACTCCAGGTGAACTACAAAAAATTCTCAATTGAAATAACTGAATAAACCAAACTAAAAAAAGATTAAAGAAATATTTAAAAAATGATGGAACCAATTAAAGTGAAAGAATTTATAAAATTAATTGTAACATTGCACTGAGTGCAAAAAAAAAAAGTAAAAGTAAATCACAATGAAAAGTAATATAAATATTATACTAAAATTTCAAATATGTCATAAAAAATAAAAGAAAAATATGTTGAAATTTTAAACTATGATGATTTGATATTTAATAAAAATGATCTAAATCAATGAAGATCAAATAACAAAAGACTAACTTTACAAAGTTTAGATTGACAAAGTAAATTATTTAGACATATGAATATAAAATATTTTGTATCAATTTTTACTCTTTTTAATTATTTTAACTTTTACGAAATTCATTACTACTTCAACAATTCCATTAAATAATATTAAATATTTCATTATATATAATTTCATTTTTATGAAAACGCATACAAGTACATTGATTGTTTGATTAAATGATTACCTTGTTTTTTTATCTAATAATCTAGATCGACAAATATCATGCTATCAATATAGTATTTTATAAAAATAAATAATTAAAATATATAAAAGTTATATTGTTTACAATTCAATTTTTTTAAAACAACAAAAGTATTTACGTGCAACCCTAACTGGTATATTCCAAAGTCAATATATTGGATATTTACGCCTTACTCACTATATTTATAATCCTAATTATGCCAGTATTGTGTGTTTCGTCCTATAGATAAAAGTATTTATGCCGTGAAGTCGAGAGTGTAGTATATATATATATTGATTTAGGCAAAATCGTGTAATATATATGCTAAATCGCCAAGATTCAGTTGATCACTTTGTTCTGTGGAAGAAAGGCAGAAAATTGAGGTCAATTCACTATAGAATTTGTTAAAATATGAGGCAAGTGCCCAATATTTGTAGGGATATATCTTTTAAAATGTTGTCGTTTTCCTTCAATCATTGCATACGTTTGCTTTCTCAATTATGAACATTTCCAGTGTTTTTTTCTTCAATCATTGCATGCGTTTGCTTTCTCAATTATGTTTGTGCTGCAATGTTTTCAAGGTCTTTTGTTGATAATTTTTGCTGCAGAATTTAATATGCAGGAGTATATCGTTGATGTAATTTAAGCAGAGGTAATAAGAACTTCGACTTTATCACTATTCACTACTGATATGAATATAATTGCTGGATCCACTTTATCTTATCGCTCTAATATTTTCATATTTTGGTATCCTTTATGTAAGTTGCCTTGTTACAGAGCACCAATCCCACTCTTCAAATCAAAAAGAAAAATATTAAGAAAGAAATACAACGGATACGTTTCATCGATCGGAGCACAACATCCTCTCTTATATTATATAATATTGTCATGCATTGTTCGTATTATTGATATGCGATCAATGACTTTATTAATAAATAGAATCATGGGTTGTGATATCTACGCGTGTTTATGTTTTCATCTGTAGGCATTTCTTGGTGTTTTCATGAATCAATGATATATTACGGTTATGGGTGAATCAGTAACTTGAGTGTTGAGTATGTTACTATTTGCCAGATTGAAGGCCATAAATTTGTTGTAAATGGCGAATACTGCAGTTATGTGCTTTTCAGCCATAACAGTTATTTATCATTTGCTGCACAATTTGTTAAAATAGTGGAAGTCACTTTTTCTTTGTCGATGCACGTCTATTTGTTTCTAAGTAAATCTTCTTTTCGGTCTTGAAAGACAAATTAATCAACGTCTTCATTAAATTTTTTCCTCCTTGTTTCTGCAGTTGGTTCTTCCCTTAAATAATGCATGATTGTGAGAAAGTTGAAAGTTGAACTGCTCATATTCGACTTGAATGACCTGCAAGAAAAGGGAGGTGGCTTGGAACTTAAAACGCACTCACTTGTATTACAATTTTTTCACTAATTACTTAGTTGCAATGCTATTGAACTTCTCACAACAATTTTTTTCAGTTATTACTTTGTTGCAATTGTATTGAACTTCTCATATGTAATAATATGTGGTTATATCTACTGCATTTTTTCTATATTTGGGGGAATTAATAGCAATTTCTGTGTTTGGATATATAAATTCGTAGAGTTAGATTAGTCAATAAAGGCTCCAAAATATTTCAAAGTTTACTCAGTTTATAACTATATATCGAGTCGAGCAACTCAAGTAAGTGACAAGCTCAAGCTTTTTGGACTTTTGACTCAATAAACTCACGATGTTATCGAACTCAAGATTGAGTCAAGTTCAAAATTGAGATTATAGAATTTAGATGGATTACATTATTACACAAGTAATTTAATTCTTCTATTAAAATTAAAAAAATCAATTTGAGCTTGCCCGAGTTGAAATGTGGTTGAGCTTCATTTTTCTATCAAGGTGTGAGTTCAAGATTGGTGTGGCTGCAGCGCGTCCTTCAATATTGACGTGCGTGAGAAATTAGTGGCAGGGCGGAAGGTACAGAGCCAGGTGGAAAGATCAGTTTTCGATATTTACAGCAGCCAACAACAAACTGCCATGTGGCAAAGAAAATCTACTTCTCAGATAGAAGTCTGAGCCATCCATGAGTTGGGCAACCTGGCCAATTCCTGACCAGTGGCTTCTTCTTTGTGAATTTACCATACGACCCACTTTTTCCTTGCGCTCTCGCGCTTGAATGTGGGGACATTTCTGTCAGCACAATTTCCCCTGAAGCCCAACACATTTCCATGTAGAGAGCCTTTAGTTTTCGCGATGAGACCTCCCCAAAAAATAAAGAGAAAATGAGCATCTTCTCCTCTTCTTCATCGTCAACCTCAAAATTCACTCTCTTTTCACCCTCTCAGACTCCTAACTATTCAAAGTTTCATCTCATACTTCCCTTGAAAACTCCAAATTCTTCCCCATCACACCGTATTTCATTTCCCATACATTCTCATGACTCATCATCATCGCCAGCTCTTCAAGAAAAGAGAGATAATTCTGCAGCGCGAGCTGAGATGGAGGAATATGGAGATGGGTTTGATGAAGAGATCATTAAGGCCAAGAAGTCTCTAGAGGAATTGCTCGTTGTACGAAGGCCGGTTATGGAGGAAGGCAGAGCAGAAGCAGAGAGTGGGAGTGAGATTAATCTGAAGGAGAGCGTGGCTTCTTCAAGAATCGACGAAGGGCTATCGCAATTTGCAAAGAAGATGCCGATTTTTGAGCCTAAGATGGTGGAGTCTAGCTCTGAGACGAAGCTCCTTTTGGTTAACTTGGATTTGGCTCTGTATAAAGCTAAGATTTTGACGCGAAATTACCGTTTTGAAGAGGCAGAGGAGATTCTTACGAAGGTAAGGATCGGTTTTCAGAGTATTTGTTTGATTCTTATAGTATTTTTGATGCATAAGACAGAAGGATTTGTCCGCTTTAACTGATTATGATTCTGTGATTTCCTTCAAGTGTATAAACTGTTGGCCAGAAGATGGGAGGCCATATGTTGCATTGGGGAAGACTTTGAGCAAACAGTCAAAAATGAACGAAGCCAGAGCTGTATATGAAAAGGGATGCCAGGCTACACAAGGAGAAAATTCATACATTTGGCAGGTTGGTAGTGTTATCTCATTACTATACATAAAACCAAGAAACGTCAGTTTGGTATTGGTTTGGTGTGATGCTGGCTAAAGACATCAGTCCATGCTCAGAACTAGATTAGTTGAAAAGAGTTGGCGGTTAGCTTATTTTGCATTGGTTTTGGTGTGGCTCTGATTAAGGATATGATTCCATGCCAAGCTTTAGTTAATAGATAAGTTAAATAGAGCTGAAAGCTTAGTTTACATAGCCTGATCCACTCAAACTAACATTGAGTTGTGCGTTTAACTTGTGTTAGTGTTGGGCCGTTTTGGAGAGTAGGATGGGCAACATAAGGAGAGCCAGAGAATTGTTTGATGCTGCCACAGTTGCTGACAAGAAGCACATAGCAGCCTGGCATGGATGGGCAGTGTTGGAAATGAGGGAAGGAAATATAAAGAAAGCCAGACATCTTCTTGGCAAAGGTCTCAAGTTCTGCGGTGGAAATGAGTACATTTACCAAACACTCGCACTGCTCGAAGTTAGAGCCAAACGCCACGAACAAGCCCGATATTTGTTTAGGCAGGCGACAAAGTGCAACCCAAAAAGCTGTGCTAGCTGGCTAGTAAGTTTCTCAAGACCCATTATCTAATGTTTTGTCGACTAATTCGACTCAATGTTGTATATTTTGTTCTAAGGCGTGGGCTCAGCTTGAGGCGCAACAGGAGAAGAACAGCACTGCTAGAAGGCTTTTCCAGGTTTGTTCTTTAGAAGCACTCCATCCTGCTTGATCAGAGGAAGCATGAGCTGAATTTTCTCTATTTTCCCTTTCATATGTGCAGAAAGCTGTTGAGGCGAGTCCCAAGAACAGGTTCGCGTGGCATGTGTGGGGAGTGTTCGAAGCTAATTTAGGAAACGTAGATTTAGCGAGGAAGCTTCTAATGGTGGGGCATGCTGTGAACCCAAAGGATCCAGTGCTTCTGCAGTCGCTAGGGCTGCTAGAATACAGATACTCCACTGCTAACTTAGCGCGGGTGATCTTCAAGAAAGCATCCGAACTGGATCCCAAACATCAACCTGTTTGGATTGTGAGTTATAATTTCCTCACCATGCCATCATCTTTCAAACCTGCATATGAACTAAATGTAGTCTCTAAGAAGCATCTGATTCTTTTATGTTTTGTGTTTTGTTAGGCTTGGGGGTGGATGGAATGGAAAGAAGGCAACTTGTCAACAGCTAGAGAGTTGTACCAGAGAGCTTTATCAATAGATTCGACCACTGAAAGCGCAGCTCGTTGCCTTCAGGTGAGTTTACTGCACTCTCACACTGAGAAAAACTCTGCATAGTTTTCACAGTTGGTATAAAAACACAGGCCTGGGGTGTTTTGGAGCAAAGAGTGGGCAATCTATCAGCAGCAAGAAGACTGTTCAGATCCTCACTCAACATCAACTCTCAAAGCTACGTAACATGGATGACGTGGGCCTCTCTGGAAGAAGAGCAAGGCAACTCCATAAGAGCAGAAGAAATCCGCGACCTCTACTTCCAGCAGGCATCCAGTTCTTACCATAACCTCTTTACACACAAAGTTCTACTTTCAGTATGTGATCTGATTCTTGGTTTTTTCTGCAACAGCGTACTGAAATCGTGGACGATGCCTCATGGATCATGGGATTCCTGGACATTATTGATCCTGCAGTGGACAGCATAAAGAAACTTCTCAACTTGGAGAAAAGTGAGGATCCTTTGGCCAGCAGAGACCGCGTTGGAGACGAGCAATCTGGAGGAGCTTCTGCTGATTCTGTCAATGGAAGTGGTTTCGATCTGGATGAGTTTATAGGACAGAGACTGTTGTTGGATCCGTCCAATCTTGAAGTTCAGTTTGCATCATCCCTTTCCAAGAATATTAATGTGAGAAGATCAGAGAGCAAGAATGTCACAGCAGCGCCAAAGCAGTGACTGCTTGCTGGCTTTTGTCGACTCAAATTGCATAAAGTTGTAAATTTGTGTTATACCCGTGTGATAATTTGAACTATGTAGATAATTCTTTTTGAAAAATTGTTGTATGTATCCATATGGAAATCGTACACACTTGTCAAAACCCTTTCAGTCACGATTTCATGTTGCTAACTGGACAAGAAAAAAAAATTGAGGGCAAAAATATGTTACGGCAATTTTTAGCTACTTAATTTGTGCCTATATTCGCGAAAAGTGAGGCAATAATAGAAATATAAACCATCTAATTGGTTGATGCTATTCCCACTTAAAAAGGAGAGAAATCTACCTATAATATATAGTAAATGGAAACTATGAAAACCATAATCTTATTGTTCAAGTTCCCGCCAAGAATCCATATATTTTTCACTTTAGCTCCAGTATTTTCATGGTTTTTATTTAAATTGTCTGTTGAAAAAAAATCCAGCATTTTAACACTGAGCAAGAATCAAATTAGCCTGAGAATATATCGAAAAAACATTTTGATTTTGATTGACTTGGTTTGGTTTATAAATATATTTGATCAAATGCTAAATCAAATGGATTTCGGTTGGTTCTCGATTTTAGATTGAAAAATCACATAACCATTTGACTAATGAATAATTTATTATTAAACAAACCAGGATTCTACTTGTGGACATCGCACGTAAATGATTTATATTTTTTTAGTTAAAGATATGCGAATAATAATTATTCGATGTTTGTTAATTTTTATCAAAAAGATCAACGTTATTTCCTTTTATGATACTTCATTAAATTTCATCAATAAGTACATCTTATAAAAATCATCATTAAGTTCCGCATGGTATATTTTGGCGTATAACTGAGAAAACACATGATCATCTGTTCATGAATTAAGGTTTGGAGAATACACATTCAAGGAAACATATAGACAAAGCACATGGTCACCTGTTTATGATTCAAGTTTCCTTGAAACCATTTCAAGGAAACATCTAAGAGAAAACTCTTAATCGAACCAGCTATGATTTAATTTTCCTTGGAAACATATATACAGAAAACACATTGTCAGCTGTTATGTTTTCTCGGTCTTGGCAAATGCAGATTAAAGAAAACATCAAGACCAAATAGAGTCTGGTTGTTTATCACTTGGTGAATGCATATTCAAGGAAACACATGGTCAAACTGTTTATGAAATCTTGGTTAAGAAACATCACGAGAAAAGGCATAGTCGAGCTGTTTGTTCCTTGAAATATTGGGAAATGCATATTTAGGGGAACATCACATCGTCGGACCTTCTATGATTTTTCTTGAAATTTTGGCGAATGCATGTTCAGAGAACATCAAGAAAAAAACATATGGTCAAACTGTTTAAGATTTAATTCTCCTGAAAATCTTGGTGAGTGCATATTCAAGGATATATATTTAGTAAACATATGACCAGCAGTTAAGTTTTCATGGAATCTTAATGAATGCAGATTTAAGGAAACATCAAGACTAATAAAGAGTCCGGCTGTTTTTTTTCCTCGAAATCTTGGTGAATGCATATTCAATGAAACATATCGAGAAAACACTAAGTTTTTTTTTTATTGTTTCCTTGAAATATTGGAGAATGCATATTCAAGGAAACATATAGAGAAAAAACACATGGTCGACGGTTGTTTTATTTAAATTTCCTCAAAATCTTGGAGAATGCATATTCAAGGAAATATAAAGAGAAAACAGTAGGTCAGTTATTTTTTATTTAAGTTTCCTTGAAATCTTGGAGAATGCATGTTCAAGGAAACATATAGAAAAAAAGCACATGTACGGTTGCTTTTTATTTAAGTATCCTTGAAATCTTGGTGAATGCATATTCAAGGAAACATATAAGGAAAAAACACATGGTCAGCTATTTTTTATTTAAGTTTCCCGGAAATCTTGATGAATGCATATAAGGAAACACATTTAGAAAATACATGATCAGCTATTAAGTTTCTACAAGTCTTGGTGAATGCAGATTCAAGAAAACATCAAGACCCAATAGAGAGAGTGACTTTTTATGATTTAAAATTTCCTTGAAATCTTGGTGAATGCATATTCAACGAAACATATAGAGCTAATATGTGGTCATCTAATTTTAATTTAAGTTTCCCTGAAATCTTGGAGAATGCATATTCAAGGAAACATATAGAGAAAAAACACATGGTCATCTGATTTTTATTTATGTTTCCTTGAAATCTGGGTGAATGCATATTCAAGGAAACATTTAAGAGAAAACTCACAGTCGAACCATCTATTATTTAACTTTCTTGAAATCTTGGCGAATGCATATTCAAGGAAACATCCAAGTGAGAACTCAGAGTCAAACCATCTATGATTTAAGTTTCATTGAAATCTTGGAGAATGCATATTTAAAGAAACATAGAGAGAAAACACATGGTCAGCTCTTTATGATTAAGTTTCCTCGAATGCATATAAAGAAACATATTTAGAAAGTACATGATAAGCTGTTAAGTTTTCTCGGAGTCTTGGTGAATGCAGATTCAAGAAAACATCAAGACCAAATAAAGTCTGGGTGTTTCATGATTTAAGCTTCCTTGAAATCTTGATGAATGCATATTCAAGGAAATATATAGAAGAAACACAGGGGGTCAGCTGTTTTTTACTTAAGTTTCCTTGAAATCTTGGTGAATGCGTATTCAAGGCAACATATAGAGAAAACACTATGTCAGCTATTTTTTATTTAAGATTCCTTGAAATCTTGGAGAATGCACATTCAAGGAAACATATAGAGAAGTGTTTTTTATTTAAGTTTCCTTGAAAACTTGGTGAATGCATATTCAAGGAAATATATAGAGAAAACACTATGTCAGTTGCTCTTTATTTAAGTTTCCTTGAAATCTTGGTGAATGCATATTCAAGAAAACATATAGAGAAAAATCACACAGTCAGCTGTTTCTGATTTAAATTTCCTTGAAATCTTGGTGAATGCATATTCAAGGAAACATATAGAGAACAAACACATGGTCAGTTGTTTTTTATTTAAGTTTCCTTGAAATCTTCGTGAATGCATATTCAAGGAAGCATCTAAGAGAAAACTCATAGTCGAACCATCTATTACTTAACTTTACTTGTAAGGAAACATATAAGGAAACACATTGAATGCATATAAGGAAACATATTCAAAAGATACATGATGAGCTGTTAAGTTTTCTTGGAGTCTTGGTGATTGCAGATTCAATAAAACATCAAGACCAAATAGAGAGTTTGTCAGTTTATGATTTAAGTTTCCTTGAAATCTTGGTGGATGCATATTTCAAGCAAACATCTAAGAGAAAACTCATAGTCCAACCATCCATTATTAGTTTTCTTGAAATCTTGGTGAATGCATTTTCAAGGAAACATCTAAGAGAAAACGCAATCGTCAAACCATCTATGATTTAAGTTTCCTTGAAGTCTTGGTGAATGCATATTCAAGAAAACATTAAGAGAAAACACATAGTGGAACCATCTATGATTTAAGCTATCTTGGAGTATTGGTGAATGCAGATATAAGAAAACATGGAGACCAAATAGAGAATCTTGACTATTTATGATTTAACTTCCTTAAATTCTTTCTTAATGCAAATTCAAGAACATATCAAGAGAAAAGAGAGTCATAATCATTTATGATTTATGCTTCCCTCAGTTCTTAGGCAATGCAGATTCAGGGAAATATCAACAGAAAATAGAGGGTCTAACTATTTATGATTCAAGTTTCCTTGAAATCTTGGTTGATGCATATTCAAGGAATCATCAGGGCAAAACAAAGAGACTAACCGTTTATGATTTAAGTTTCCAGACGTATTGGTTAAGTGCAGGGATTGAAGAAAATATCAAGCGAAAAAAAGATGGTCTTGACTGTGCATTATTTTAGTTTCATTGAATTCTTGGTTGATGCAGATTTAAGGAATCGGAAAAGAGTCTTAACTGTTTATGATTTCAAATTTCATGAATTCTTGGTTGATGCAGATTCACGAAAACATCAATACGAAATGTAAGGATCTTTGATATTTAGGATTTAAACTTCCCTGAATTCTTAGTTGACGCATATTTTTGAGAAGAGGGAAAGACTAACCTCAAAAGAAAATAGAGAGTCGATAAACACTACCTGCGGAAATATATCGGAATAGAGTAGCGTAAACAGTGACTTCGGGGAAAAGAGACAGCTTCAAGGCTTTTCAAACTCTGGAGCCCTAAAACTTTCAGAGACTGCTGAGCAGGAGCGATAATTTTCAATTTCCCATCGTCGGAGACTCCATGATCTCTCCCTCGCTCGCTCGCTCTCTCACACTGGATTTTGTTTTTTAAAGGCTCTCGCTTGATTTTGTTAATTTTGTTGTGTACAACTTACAACGCGGTGAAGGTATGGTTGCTTGGGCTTTTAGCATGCGGTGGATCGGATCGGCTAGGCCCATTTCATTTTTTTAATTAAACCCTAAAAAATAAAATTAGGTTTAATAATTTTTGTCAAATTCTAAAAATCGATAAGAATAACTCTCAGTGATTATAGAGTTTATTTTCAGTTTCATTATTCACTCTTATAATTTCTTATGATATACTTTTTAATTTCACGGGAGTTTCAATTTCAAGTAGCTCCGTTTGAGACTTACTTTAAAAATGTGAAATACGCTAAAAAATAATTATGAAAAATTATTTGTTTAGATCTTTTTTATTGGGAAGGAAGAAAAGGTATAGATGAATTTTTATTTTTTTAGGGAATTACTTTTTTCAAAAAAGTGCTTCAGAAAATGAAGTGCATTTTTTTGGAAAAAAAAACATAAATAAACAATAGGCTCAGTTTTAAACTTGTTTTACAAATGTGAATTATCGACTTCATTTGTTTATATTTTTTTCGAAAAAATGCACCTCACTTTTTGAAAAATATTCAAAATTCATCTCTACTTTTTCTTAAACAAACAAATTATGAAAAAAAAAAATTGTTACATTTTTTAGTTGGGGAGGTGGAAAAGTAGAGATAATTTTGAATGAAATGTGTTTTCTGTCTACATGTGTTAGTTGGAGAAACAGAAAAATATAGATGAATTTTAAATGTACTTTTGATGCAATATCTTTTCTCAAAAAATATGAAATGCATTTTTTTTGAAAAAAAAATATAAACAAGCAATCTAGAGACAAGCACTCAGTCTTTAGCACATGACAATTCCTTGAAATATAAACGTTGAAAGGTAGGAATTCTCCAAGGATTCAGATACTTTTGATAATTTGATAAGAAATAAGAAACAAAAGACAAAAAATGCATTTGAATAATTGAACCTTTTTTAATTTCCTTGATCTTGTATACATAACGAGAAACAGTGATGGATTCACTCGCACTTGATTGCGCGTGTAACTTCCCAATCAACCGTGCTTTCATTTTGCTCCAGAAATCCTCCACAACGCTGCTTCCTTCCGCAATTCACAATCGCCACCAGAAACTTTTCGTGCTCCAGTGAAGATGGGTACATAATCTGTTCCTCCTGCATCAACAAATTACAGAATTTTGTTTCTAAACTCAGCCCCGAAATACTTCCAATATTAACCTATGCTTTCACCCAAATCATATTCCTATTTAATTAATATATAGATAATCTTGAAGAATAAATGGGAGTATAGTAAGATACTTGTATGCAAATTACACTCTCACATGTCTCTACTACATCTTCCTAATATGTCAAAAGTGAAAATGCACTACAATATTGGGACATGCCATGCAGGGTTATTACATTCACCATCCCCTACTAAAGAACAGTTCCTCTATTGATGAAAATTCGGTCCCATGGATCTGTACATGTGTATAGAGTAGATACACATATATATGCATAGATAGGTTTGAAGATTTTCCTTAAGAAAAGAAAAAAGGACAGCTTTTGAGGATTGATATTTCTTACCTCAGGCAATTCAGCGAACTCATTGGGAGAAATCTGTAGCAACTCGGCAGCAGTTTGACCTATACACGAAGCAAAAACCTTTCCCGTCTCATCCGCAACTGTAATCTTCAGAATGAACGTAAACTCTACTTCAGTGTCACAAATCCTTCCACAGAATTTGCATTCAACATCTCCATTAGGTGCCTTGTCAATTATATGACCACAAATTGAATGCATAAATCTTGTATGTACGTGACAATGCTCAATCTGATTCAGCCAAACTCGGCATACCTGAAACATTATGGAATTGAGGTAAATTCTCTTTAGGGTATTAAGATGCACAGATCAAGTTTGAAAGATGGGAAAGCAACTTCTACATTGCCGCGTTCTAGAGCAAACTACTCAAATGCACATTCAGTTTATTTGATGGTATTGCTTCTTGCAGAACAGAATTGAATCAATGAACTTAAAGGTTCTGTAAACAAAAGATTTGAATTACTCTTAATAAATGAAGACTAAACTAACCAGATTTTATAACAAAAGATAGTGTTTTTCATTGTAACATACTAACAACTTTTAGTGGTATAGATCAATAATTCAGTTTTCCATATCTTGCTCACCCATACAAGTCGGTTTGATTGAGTAGCTCAAAACAGAACAAGAATAAATCCAAAGAAACAAATTTGTGAATGATGGAAACGTACTTGTACACCCCTTATATGGATTGATAGATCAGAAAGGTTTACTAATCTGTGAAGACTTCGCGCGTTGAGGAAAGCAGGCAAACAACTCAAATTAAAGAATGATGATCCAGCGCTATTCTCATACCACAACAATTCAAGACTGCAACAGACATAATTGTTGATTTGCTCAATAAATATTCTAAACAAATTTTGGGAGAAAAAAAAAAAGATGCAGAAAAGCTTATGTGGGGATCATCACCTTTTTCCTGAAGTAAGCGAAGAGCTTAGACCAGATATAAAAACAGTGTGGCCTATCCCTAATCTCCCAAGTGACCTAAAAGACAATTTAAGTATAAATTGGGTTAGAAAATCTCTGTAAAGAACCACACATATGAATAAGGTAAGAAAATATCTGGATAATTTGTGATGTGAAATGTTTTGTTAGTCCAAAATTGTTAGGCAAAATTTTAAAAATTCATATCTATTCTTGGATAATTTGTCACGTCAATGGCACATCTTTTTTTACTATTAACATATTTTTCTTCTGCCATCTCCAACACAAGATTGCTCTTGTATTTTTTCTCTTTGATTTTGCAAAAATGTTAATCTGCTTGTACAAAATATAGTCTTTGCATTAACAATTTCTGGACATCTATCGATAATATGATTGATATTATAATTGCGATTTTATAAGTGCATGAATAATAACTATAATGCAATCAACCTCATCTTATGATTATAAAAAATCATTTTCCAACATGATCCCAGCAAAAGAGACATTTGTATATAGTTTGCTTACCAAGATTTATCAAAGGGCAACTTTGCCCATATTCCCCCGGTAGTATCTTCGATCCTCAATGAGAACATGCCTTTAGATGCCCTTATGTCTGTAACAATGCCATACAAACTAACGCCCATCATCTTGTCCCGTAGATCAGCAACATAAGACTGCAAGACTTCAGGAATTTAAAACATTAGTGAAATTTTAGAATAGTATTGCAGCTTGTGCTGGGTTCATATGCATCATTTATTTTAGAAGAAAAGCTCTTACTTTTGGTGTGGGAGCACAATGACCTATTTTAATATAAATGAAAAAAGAAAGGCTTGTTTTCAAAAAAGGGACTTAAGTTGAAATAAGTAAAAGAGTAGGAAAAGTTGTAAGGTTCAACTGTATAGAAAAAATTGGACACTTATCCAGCAACATGAATTTCATCTTGTTTGTTGAAGCCAATGTTCTTACACCACCTCATTTTATGCATTATTTACTCAATTAGTCAATCAAAAGAATATAAGCACAACCTTTAGAGAGCAGAAGTGAATTATGAGATGAACATAAAATCCATATGTGATTGGTTCCACCTTCAAATTAGAGGCCCAAAGCTAAGACCTAATGAATCTTAAGGAATGATGCATTTCTTACCAAAGTGACCCAATGATTGATCATCAATCTTTTAACACGGATGGAGTGAAATCTTACCCTAAACGGGTAATTGCTGAAGTCAATAGATCCATGAGAATCACAAGGCAATGTCACTTGAGAAACTAACGGTCCCTCACTTGAATTCAAGGCAGTCAACAACCTAGATCCTTGATAATTGTTCTGTGTCATTGCTACGCAAACCTGAACGATCCAAAAAATTGGTTACCTATTCAGCTATTCTCTTCTTAAAGATAAAGTAATCCATGAAATAATCATCTCTTACTTGTTCTTTGTGAGGTATAATAGGCACCAAATATAGCTGGGTTGCAGTACCATATTCTAAGCAACACTCACTGCATGTTTCAAGGGAACTCTCTGTGGCACTTGAAATAAATGGTTTATCCAGCGCAAGCATACTTCCAATGCTGCATGAAGTGAGAGGAAAGTAGCTTATATTACGACACACACACACACACACACAGAGAGAGAGAGAGAGAGAGAGATCAAATAATTAACAAGTTACAGGCAAGGGATGAATTAATCAGATATACCTAAACAGATTGGCAATCAGAACTTGCTCGCCCCATAGTAAAAATTTTAATCTCACACCATCATTATCAACAAGAGTAACTTGTCTCCTCTGTAAACTGTTATATTTACCCTGAATTTCCAGCGGTCCTATATTTTCAATTCTGTCCAAAATTCAAAATAAGAGGCTTACCTGTCAAATAAACATATACTTAAAAATGGCATTTGCATTGGTAACTAAGAATATGTCCGCTGTCGCTAAAAAAACAAAAAATAATATGTCTGTTGTCCATTATTGACCATAAAAATCTATTTTAAAGGCGAGACTTTTTTTTGCCCACAGTTATTCAAATATTTTACTACAAAATAGTTGAAAGTCCAAATGAAGACAATTACTACTTTGAAGTACGAATGGGGCTTTACAATACACTATAAAAATTCTGATTGTTTGAATTATCAAATAACAGGGGAAAAAATGGCACAAGTACAGTTTGTCCTACAGAAACATATGAACTGGACAATATAATACCTAGCATACAAAGAATACGAGGCTCCTTCCTTAACTGCATCCAGAGAAATTGAAGAAAAGGAATCGTAACAAAATTGTGCTCCAAGAAGCATGGCATCGTAATCTTCATCCTGTCCAAAGAAACAAGGTAATCATTTACTAGAGCGGTGTCTACATACAGAAAAGCACATGTGGCCATATTTTGTTTACTAATAATTGCAGCAGAAAGCATGAAGGTTTATATTCTTCATAACCAAGGAGATAAATTTCAGTCAACACAAACTTCCTCCATGATCAAAATTCAACAATGAGAAGTAAATTTGTTTTCATGACTTCAGAGATACGTATCAAATAATATCATTATGCCAAACATAGTAGGGACTCAGTTTAACACCAAGAAGAGATGAAAACTGAGCCAAAACCTACCTCGTCCAACAGCACAACGAAGTATTCAGTTGGCAAAAGACGTGCACACCCTAAACTCCCTTCAGAAACCCTGAGATAGCACCCAGTTAAGAGAACTTCCCTGCCTTTCTTCAGAATGCCAGTTTGAAGATCAGCAATGCTATAAAACCTGCCTTTGAATGTAAGTGAGATCATTCATATAAACAACATTAAACACAGAAAGTAATATGTAGAACCCCAATCAGCTATAAGAAACTATCAGGATTCTTCATAGTTTCAGGTGACATTTTTCCCGCTTACTTCCAATCAACTTTCCAGATTTGATAAAATAGTTAAGTCATGCAACTTATCAAGAAACCTAAAGAGAAAAGCCAACGGATTGAAAATTGTCTTGAGACTTCTTCTGTCTACATTAAATATTTATGAGATTTCGTTATTGTAAATCATAATTATTCCCTTTACAGATCCTTGTCTCACTAGAGTCTTTCATTGGCATGCAACTGTAGTGAGTAAAAAACGACAATTATATGGCCTTCACATACAAAAACAAATCAAATGCATCATGTGTCAAAGGAATAATAAGGACTTGTGCATTAAAGGAATAGCAACTTGAAACAAAAGCATATCAGTAATGAATCGAACAAACAGTGATGTATTGACTTCAAAATTTCATTTTTCTTTTACCTCCTGTGAAGATAAAGATCTATAGTATTGGAGCTCCAAATATCACCCAAAGTAAGCATGTAAATGTTCGTTCCTGCAAGTTTATGATGTAATGGTAAACCTGTTAGACACGACTCAGGAATGTAGCACCATGGCATCCGAACAAACAATTGGCAGAGTGGACCAGAAACATATTTTTGAGTCAAATTTATATAGAACAAAATAAGACCTGGAGCATACCTGGAAGAACAAAGGCATCAACTATAACTGCTTCAATTACACTGCTCAATGGTAAGAATTTTTTCTCATATATTGAATCAATTGTAATGGTGTTCGTTAGTTTCTCTCTCTTGTGCTTCTTCTTCAACTTCGCAATAAAATCAGATTGTTTTCTCGGAGCTCCACTTCTGTTGTGCTCATTCCAGGCCTGGATACACTCCCCAACATAACAGTCAGATTAAGTGACTAAGTGAGTACAAAATTTTATATTTGCATGAAACATTCGTGACAAAATTGAAGTTTTCCTCCGGAAAAAAGAAAAAAAACAGTACAGCATAATTTATTCAACTAGTAATGCTACCTAGATTTAATAGCCAGAATACAAGGACACGTAAAAACAGTGAAAACAGAGCATCTATACATGATTATCTTGAGCATATTCACAATTTAGGATATGATCATCAATGTGCTAGCAGCATTACACCATATTTTCACTTCCAATGTAAAACACAGACGAGCACAAACACTCAACATTCGGTTGCCACAAGTCGATCAAATTGTAACCTGCACAATTAATACATGCGTAGTCCCACCATCACTATCTATGCCGAAACCTGATAAAATGTAGACTCCTAAAAGTCGAATAATCACAATCTAAATTCAAATAAATCTTAACATAACAGGAAAACATCGACCAGAGAAAGCTCGGAAAGCAGAATAGCAGGCGTAACGCCGCTCGAGTATGAGACGCAGGTTTTCAGAATCCGAGTCGCTATCCAGCTCCAACTGGGACAACGAGTCGGGTCTTCCTCTTCTAACTCGCCAGCATTCTCATACAGAATCGATTTAGCGTAGTCGATGAATTTAAGAAACGGATCCTCCGCGTCGTCTACTTCGACAAGAACCGATCTTTCCATGTCCATCATTGTCGTCTCGTTCTGTGTCATGAAGTCGCTGAGCACATCATCATCGGGAGAGTCCATTCTCTACAGATCTAGAGAGAGAGAGTATCAAGCCCTAGTTAACATGGTGGGGGTGGGTTTCTGGTTTATTAGATGTTCTGTTTATGCGCGGGAATCTTTATCGTCATTTTGAAGCAGTCACTCGCAATTCGTCCCTATAAACCTACAATACAATTGCGAAAATGATAATATTAATGATGGGGTGTTGCGTTTGACTGCCTAAAATTTACAACATGAGCTTTTGTCCATAGTTCATGATGTATTTGCACAACGAGCATATATTTCCAATAATTTATTTTCCTCGTCAATGTCAACTTGCAATTAAAGTAAAATATGAAAGTGAAGATACTTAGAGTATTATTTGTATCAATATATAACTTATTTTCAAGAGAGTGATAAGTTCAATTCTTAATTTCAATTTTTAACATTTTTCAGTTAAACAAGAGTTAAAAGGCCCAATATTGATGTGGACTGGTTCACTAGGCCAACCAGGCTTTATACACATATCAGGCCCGTGAATGGCAACACATTATTCAAGTTTGGATTTGATAATTTATTTATTCCAAATGATAAATTTACAAAATATTCTTCTACGAATAAAAAAATTAAAACTTTGATATATTTAGAAAATTCATGAGATGCTTGTCAATCCTAGAATGTCTTTTTGTAGATAGAGTTCGAGTTCGAGCTACAGCTGCAATAATAAATGAATTAAATTTGAATTTGACAATACTCTAATTAAATGTCATTTTCATTTACACCCAAAAATGTATCCATATCGGCATTAAGAAAATTGAGAGAGAGGCAACCGTAACTTCAACACAATATGTTGCGAGGTGCATTCTCCTACAGGTGAGTTATTAGTAGAACTGACACATTAGCGAAAATTTCAAGGTTATTCAATCTTGGCAAGCATTTTTTTAAAACAAGTGCCAGATTCGTGACGATGATTGAAGCTGGACGTTTTCAATTCACGAATAGTTCAACTTATTTTAGTCCGTCCTTTTACTGCTTTTCGAGGCGTTGGGTTCGGAAAGGGTTTTAAGAACATCCACCAATGCGCGCAGACGATCCCAGATGTTCAAAGCATACAGTGCTTCGACAACCGATTCCTGAAACTCGAAGCCGTGCTCTGAAATGGGATACTGTTTGCAGGCAGAGAACGATTTCAAAATGAGACCAAATGATCAACTTTTATTTCTAGCATACGGCTTCTCGATCTCACCTGGATAGGCTTTGGTATCTTGGTTCGCAGCCCTTCTACGCCTGCAAATCTTCCAAACCCACTGTCTTTCATACCACCAAACGGAAGGGACTGCAGCACGTGAAGTAATCAAGTTAAACCACATGAACAAGAAAAGGAACCGAAGAAGCAGAGCAGTATTAAGATACTAATGAGAGTTTCAGATTGGTAGATCCTTCTCTATAACAAACCTATGATGTAGCATACCTGACACAGATGCAAAATCGTTAATTGCTGCAACTCCACAGTATTTGAGAAGCTATCTCTTTTGCTCGCCGCTGGCTGCCTGAAAATACAGCACAACCAAGTCCATACCTTGAGTCATTAGCGAGTCTGACTACCTCTTCGTCAGTACTGAATTTCATTATTGGCATAATAGGTCCAAACGCCTGCAAGTGAATGAGATTCTCTAAAATGATCAACGGACTCGTACTTCAGCAAGTCCAAGTAAATGATGTACGTATACTACCTCATCTTGCATCAATTTCATTGTGTGATTGACATTTACAATCACAATAGGAGGGAAGTATTGATCAACTGCACCTTCACCTATATTTCCAACCCTTCCTCGACCAACAATCTCAGCACCTTTGTCAAGGGCGTCATTCACCAGACTCTGAAGCTTCTCAGAATGCTCTTGCATGCATATTGCTCCCATGTCATACTTTCCGACAAGTGGAGGCCCCTGTACCAAACATAAAAATTCTAATTAGCAAAGTTAAAAGCCAAATTCTTGGAAACCATTGACATTTTGATTTCACGAACATAGTAAGGGATATGTAGGACTTACAGCGGTGATAGATTTTACAATTTTGACAACTTCAGCAAGAAATGACGCATAAATGTCTTTGTGAACATAAAACCTCTCAGCCCCAGCACAATTTTGCCCACTCGATTGCAGAGAACCCCTTACAGCAATTTGAGCAACCTACAAAAATAAATAGTCCATTACACCCTTGCAAAAATTATTACGGACTCTTAAACGCTTAAATCTAGCCTAAAAGTAGCAGTTTGTTCATACATGAGACACATCAACATCCTCACAGACAATAAATGCATCTTTCCCGCCAAGCTCGAGAGTAACTGGAATCAGTGTGTCTGAAGCACTTCTCATTATCTACAATATCAATTATCATTTTTTATGGTTATAGGGGAAGAAAATATGAATCTGTGTGCAGATCTAGCTAAGCAATATATGAAATTTTCTCAAGACATCACATATGATGGATTTTATCAGCACAACACACTGACCATTTTACCAACACCTGGTGATCCAACAAATGTCATTTTGTCAACTGAAGTAAATAAGGCTTCTCCAGTCTCTGCAAACCTGGAAGGACAGGGTCGCATTAAATTCGCCAAGAAAAACTTGTAACAGAATAACAAGTTATAAAAGCACACCCTGTTATAACTTCAACCAAATTTTCTGGAGGTCCAACAGTAGAAAGAGCAGCTTGGATTATACGCAAATAAAAACATCCTGACCAGCTTGCATGCTCTGAAACCTGCAGCACAAAAACCCTAATTGTCGTAGAAAGACTTCGATAAGGAAGTTTCATACAGTTAACATAGTTATTGGCTGGGTCCACTAAGGAAAAAAGATTTTCTTTTGTGCAGGTGATAAAATAATGGATGAAAGTTTAACATCAGGCATTTAGGTCCTAGGTAGATTGACTCTTAAGATAATATTTAACCTTAAATTGCATTATAAGAATAGAAACGGTGAAGAAACTCACGGACCATAGGATACATTGAGAGATTGTCAAAGTCAACAATCACAGTTCAACTCTTTTACTATTACTACCCTACACCCAAGGAGTTGGATAATATTCTGGTTATGAGCGTTGTTATTTTGCAAGTAATGGGACTGCAAACCAAAGTAGGGTAATCCAAGATGAATTTAGTTATAACTTATACCTTTGAAAGGAGAACTCTAAATTATGCCCAGGTAAATTATAGTGATAAGAAATATAAGCACCGCTGTAGGGGATGCACGACATGAAAATATTAATGCAAAAAAAGATAAAATACCTTCATGACAATACTGTTTCCTGAGAACACCGCAGCAAGCATTGGATTAAATATGTTGTGAAATGGATAGTTCCATGAAACAATGGCACCAATAACACCAAGGGGATGAAATTCCACTTTGGCTGTTTTGTGAAGCATTGATCTTCCACATGACCTGCATTATAAGGTAATAATGACAAAGTAAATTGCAGGCTTTGGTAAGCATTTGGTGGAATGTGAAACCAGAAGTTAAATTATTTTGAAGAATGATTTTCTAGGCCATGTCTCGAAAATATGAGAGCTTGACGTTACCAAAGAAATGTAAGTATGACGGCACATTACTTAAACTAAGGATCAAAGGGCAAATAAGGTTTTAATTCCTGAGATAATGGAGACTCCAAGTGTCCTAGGACCTCACCTTTACATTATCATGATATCTAAATTCAACAATGAGGAAAACATATAAGTATCAGCTTCAAGCAAGAATGAGAGATCACCATCAAGAGTAAAATGAGACTATTCAAGTTCAATATTTCGTCAAAGAGAGAGATTCAGATAAATAGATTATGATCCAAAAACAAGAAAACATGAAAAGTAATGTACCTATATTCAGGTTTTAGCCACTTTTCACCCTCTGAAAGAAGCCAAGTGATTTTCTCACAGGTAGTCATAATTTCTCCTAGAGAAGCATCAACCATGGTCTTTCCAGTATCGCGTGATGAAACTCTAATTGAAGTGTCACACCATTAAGAAATAAAGTCCAGAAAATAGAGAAACATAACTAAATCAGAACAGTGGCTTGCACGAGACAGAGATGAAATTAGAAAGAGCAAAATACATTCCCAGAAGGCACTATTCAATCCTCCTATTGAACTTCACAGAATACACTTGACCTGCAAGTCACAGCCAACATCATATCCTAGATGAATCAATTTATTAAATACACAACTTTCTATGTGATGTAAACAATTAGTCTTAATCCACATGTTATTCTCACATGCACTCATGTGCAAAAATATAAAAATACACTTATCATATCAAAAGTCTTACCTGTCACTTAATAACCTTAACAATTCCAATTTTTTAATCAATATATTTGACGTCTCGCCCTAAAAATTCCAATTAACATTACAAAGTTCTTAATCAAGATCCCACTCTATATGATGAAAGTACTTTGAGGACCAAATTTGTCTAAACATTATATTTATCAATAAAATATGAAGATAACTTTGAAGGCTTCACATCCAAGTAATGGACACACTCATAGTCTCATTAGCAGCAGCAAGTACAATTTTCATGTCTTTAGAATGCACAGTGATTTTGAGCCACTTGTATCAGTATCATTAAAATTCCAGGAAGGGACCTTACTCGCATATAAGAGCCTGGTGTTCGATAATGTACTTCAGAAGTATCCGCAGAAACTGGCGCCTTTGCTTGAAGCTACTTCTTGCCCATACCTTTTGAGCCTTCCTAGCTTGTGCTACACGCTCCTTCACCTGAGCACATTTCTTGACTAAGTCAATTTTACGGAAAAATTTATTAAGCAACAATATGGTCACAAGTTCTAATACATCGAACAACAAATACAAACATAATCCAGTGTATAAACCAACACAACCACATAAATGGAAATTTAGAAGATTTCAAGTACATAATAGCTGAGTCTAAATAGGGTACTTCAATGAAAAGATATGCATCAAACTCTAATATGGAGTCAAGATAATAGCTATGAATAGTCATCGACTTCAAGGAAAAGCTAGTCTATGCTGATCATGTACAGATCATATTACACTGTAATCAAAAGAAATTCGTCCGGCCATTTAAATTCCAGTAGAAGGACCAAAAACACAACAGTTCAAATTATTCAATGAGAATGCAAGATAATGTATGTCTCAATTGGCATTCCACCCTTCCTTCTCCTTTCAGGGCCATTTAAATTCCAGTAGAAGGACCAAAAACTCAACAGTTCAAATTATTCAATGAGAATGCAAGATAATGTATGTCTCAATTGTCTAGATTGCATATTAAAGTCTTCAAAATCAACACTATCCAGCGAAAACAACCTCATCAGGCTTCAATGTGGGAAATAGCCCAGATATTTCATTGTTGCAGGTTCATAGCATTGGACTTTATCTGTCTGTCTCCTTGAAGGTATCTGCAACAAGTTCATAATTAACGTGTGAGAAAGTGATGTTTGGGTGCATAGCAAGACTGAGCAACATCATTCAAACCCATGAACACATAATCAATATTTCAAACAGCACAAAGGTCTGACGACATAACCTTTTGTAGTGTAGAAATAGAGCACATATAGCATACAAAGTGAAAATTAGTTCAATAGAGTTTCTTCTTTCATTCAAAACATTCTGATTTAAAAAAATCACTAGTTTTACGAGAGCCAATTTGGGAAATGCTTGAAGCAGAGGTCAAAATCTTTCTTCATGTCTACTGTTCTGCCTAATTCAGTTTGAGCATTCTGGTTCTTTTCTTAACTCAGTTTTATTTTCCAGCTGTCAGCTTCCTATTGGCTGACTTTTTCATGGTGGTTCTAAGTAGTTGGTATATATGACTTGTGTGTGCCCACGTTATACATTTACAGTTCAGCTGAAAGTTTTAGACTGAAACACAATTTATCTCACTAGAAATTCTACGTGATAACAAGTCTTACAAATAATTTTGATGCTTCGTACACTGAGTCTGTCCAATCTGCCTCCAAATGATATTTGAATGACATTGATTCAGATATTTTGCTAGTATCATTTTTTATCTTATCAACAGTAACTATTAATTTCTAATTTGAAATTTATGAAACAATATTTTTTATTCCCAAAGAAATAGTGTGAAAGGGAGAGCAATAATTACTAAATAATGGATAGTGGCATATTAATTGCAAACACAAACCAATTATTACATATTGTGTGTGTGCACAGAAAGAGATGTAAATCTTACATAGATGAAACTGTTTTCCTTGGCTTGACTCCCATCATCCAACACTGACATCACAAAATCGTGCATAATGAATTAGCTCAGCACAGAAAACAAACATCATATTAAGATTTACAATGTTCCATCCAATGATCAAAAATAGAGTAGCAGGCTAGCAGCAGAAACAGAACTACAGGACCTCTCGATTTTCTGCAGTATTTATCGAGTATGGGTGCGAGCTTATGTAGAATAATACGACCTCAAATGAAAATTAAACACAACTTCGACCACAAAGAAGAACTCATGCTTAGAGGGTTAACAATAACTGCATAGCTAACTCGAAAATAACGTTAAGTTCGATTACTTAAAATAGATCAGAATAAGCTCTCCTTCAGCATCTAGCTCACCCATTCAAGCTTACAAAAATTAATAAATGAGAACTGATTTCAAGTACGCCACGCTATATACACCAACTCGCTACGAAATGGAAATCAAGCACGAATACGAGTAGAGACACAAACCATCGGAGGCATCGACGTCGATCGAAGGCACATTAGGCGGAATGAGCATCAGCAGGAACTTGCAGATCGCAATAGCGAATGCGACAACCATCAGTGGCCACCAAAACGCCATCGTTTTAAGTCGCCAACCGATTCGGATTTAAAAAAGCTTCCGATTAAACCATAAGAAAGTGCGATGTGCGAAATTCGTAATGGAATTGGAATTTGATTCAATTGGAACGCACTTCTCGTGCTAAAAATAAAAATGAGAAAATTTGCTTCAACTCCAGTGTCAGTGGTCGCTGTTCGTTCCTTATGCAGCTATGCTACGAGATCTAAGTATGTCATGTAAGCCAACTTCTGTAGCAACGAGCATTTTTGCACCTAATTTATATCGGATAAAACTTTCATTATATGGATTTGAGCATCGACTAATTAATCGAAATAGACCCAATACACTTGGGTGTCCATCGCTTGTGTCCCTAAAAGAAATAAAATCTTCGTGATTATATGTGTGGACTCATTAAATTGATGAACTGGATCCTAGTATTATTAAAATTGATTGCTTACAGCAAAGCAAATTTTGCAGCTGATTGCCTTGCGGGGATGAGCGAATCGATAGAAGGAGGATGCTTGCAGTTCGATGTTCCTCCAAGCGTCAACCATAAATGTTGTAAGATTCGGTGGGAGTTACTCTTCCGCGTTCCACACTAACTTACTTCTTTAACTAGATCTCTTAGTACCAAAAAAAAATTAAATTTGATCGCTTACACATTTTTCTTTTCAGACATTTCTTCATCTAAGCGCGTTTTATATAAAAAATTAGATTTTTTTTTCAGTTTCTTTGATGACCAACAATATCAAATGTAATCAGAATAATAAGTTCTACTTTTATTACATAATATTGAAAATAACTAAAAGGCCAAACCCTAATCTGGGTTATAATTTTTCAATTAAATATCAAACTATTCAAATTTTCAGTTACATAACAAATTATATGAATGTTATTCAATTATATAACAGACTTTTCCTTCGCCGCTAAAAAAAGAAAATGGTTGACTCTTCATCATCGCACTTCTATATCACCAGTTTAATATGATTATGAAAATCTGACTAAAACTTCAAATTAAACAATCTAATGGTGCACAATCAAATTTCTGTTGTCGAATAAAATACTCTGTCATATAATTAAACAAAATACACACAATTTATTATATAATTGAAAATCTGTGAATAATTTATAATGATCCAAACAAGAGTTTGGTCAACTAGAATATGAAAAAAAAGCATACACGATCATCTATATCATAATTATTTCCTTCACATTCCATGGAGAGAGAGATGACGGCTGCCACATTCTCAGAAAATTTTATTGTCCCAAATTATAGTGGTGGTGGAGTGCTTCTACTGTGCTCACTCTCATACTCGATGTCACAGCGACGATAACTGATTTAAGTTTTGGCCATCATTTAATCACCAAATCTCCGGCAGTACACACAGGCTTGTGAAGCTTCTTTTCTATTTTTTCATGGCAACCTTGATAGTTGTAATATTTTCTGCAACAATTAATCAACACAAAAACTTTATTAGACCGTCTAAATGATTTAGACAAATTTAAATAACACACTCTCATGACCCAAGCCCATTTGAATAGGGCAAGACCAAATCAAATGAATAAATTGACCCCCTTAAATTAGTTAGGCAATCTAGCAGGAACCCTTGTCATTCAAATTGGTTTATCTGAGGCATGGGCTTCAACTTGCATGGAACCTGGGATATAGATCGATGTTGGCAGAGATGGATAATGCGAGAGTGGTCCAGATGTTGACATCTAGAAGAGATTGTGGTCAAACAAGTGAAATTTTGGTTAATGGTATTAAAGAGGTCTTGAATTGAACTTGGAATATGGAGCTGAAGCATATTTATCAAGAAGCTAATCTTGTTGCAGATAATCTAGCTTTCATGGAGTCATCCATTCCATGTGGACTTCGAGCCACCTCCATCCGTGGCTCATTGGCTTCTCTACCACGAGGGAGGAGGTGCTCGTCATAGTTTCTTCGCGCTTCGCCTGTATTATATTTTTATCAAAAAAAAAGGAGAAAAGAAGGAATTTTGAAAGAAATAAGAGAACTATGAGATCATCTTTTTTTCAAAAAAAATATAACCCAACATAGTTTAAATGATCCAGCGGCCCATCAAATTGACCAAAAATGGTTAAAATGTTTCATCAAATTGTTAAATATTGGGATCCGATGCTAAATAACTAAATAAAATAATAAATAACATAAAATATATAATATGTTAAATTAATCAATAATAAAAATAGAAATCAGATCAGATAAGTACTAACTAGTATAATAATTTATTCTATTATTAATTGTTACAGCGAACTAAGGCAAATTTCATTTTTAATATTTTTTTTGGGTCACACTTCCTTTATTTTATCTACTGAAAAACTTTAGTATTTTTGTAGTGCTTTTTTTGAGTCGTGGAAGTGGAGGGAAACCAAGTTTGATGCGCGTGTTGCCGTCTCCATATATTAATTGCACCGCAGAGAAGGCAGAAAATACGCAACACATGGCATGTAATGTAACGAATGCTTTTGTTAAATGACGCGTCACCTGTAAACATTTCATTCTTCATCCTCTCACCCCTCCTCTCTTTCCTAACATTTCATCAGAGAACCTTCTTTTTTCATTTGTCCTAGGTTCGATCTGCCGTCATAGATAGATGGCTGAAGATAAGTATAATCGGAAGAATCCCGCAGTGAAGAGAATTTTGCAGGAGGTGAAAGAAATGCAATCAAATCCTTGCGATGATTTCATGAGCCTTCCTCTTGAGGTATTTCAGTTCCTCTTTTCAAAGATTACGGATTTTTGTTGTGCGTTTGTCTGATCGAATTTCTCCTTCTTAACGGTTTCTATTCAACTATATTAATTTTCGCGGAGGTAAAAAAATACATGGTAACAAACTCAATCGCAATTATGACCGAATAATTTCTCTCTTGAATTTTCCGCTGTAATTCTCAGCTAATTTCTCTTCAAGAATGCGATGTTTTGAAATTTCTGGATGTATCGGTTTGATCTGTTAGAAATTGTTGCAATGGCTACGGTTTTGGGATACTCAGTCGTTTATTGATAAGCAGTTGTTCATTAATTTCCTTTTACCGATTGATGATCCAAGCTATAAATGTCAGAGTTATTTAATTGTTGATAATGAATTCAATTTACATTCTGCTGGTTTTGAAAAACGTGATTTGGGAAATCATGTCCTTGGCTTGCTGGCGTGATTGAATATTCTTCTTATGAATGGTCCATGATGCTGTATTAGAAACATGGTTTTAGCTCCTAGCATTGTTTCCCTAAATATTGTAATTAATTTCTTACTGATACGCTCTATTATCGGTACCTTTTCCTTTAGGAGAACATTTTTGAATGGCAATTTGCAATTAGGGGACCAAGAGACTCAGAGTTTGAGGGAGGAGTATATCATGGAAGAATTCAATTGCCTGCTGAATACCCTTTTAAGCCGCCTTCATTTATGTTGTTGACGGTAATATTGGTTCTATTCATAATCTGATTAGCCAGTAGCAAATAATACCTCTGTAGCAAGTGAACAACATCTTTATTGTTTAATTTCTTTTACAGCCAAATGGTCGATTTGAAACTCAGGCTAAGATATGCTTGAGCATTTCGAATCATCACCCTGAGCACTGGCAACCGTCTTGGAGTGGTACGTTCATGTTTAAGATCCATACAATAGTTAAGTCCGTTTGTTTTTATTTATTGACACGATCTCGACATCCCCTCATGCATATTGTATTGTCATTATTTATCCAACTGTTGAAAGTAGCTACAGTCTCCAGAAGATATCTATCCAATTATTGAAAGAGGATAAACTAGTTAATGTCAAATAATGTGGTTTACGGAACATTTTTACATTAGTTGCATGTTGTGAATTTTCGGCATGATATTTTTTGGTGAATCTTGTCAATTTCCCAGTGTGTGTTCTCTGATAACTCTCACTGTGGTTGGCATTTCATAAATTTGGCACGGTGCCAAAATGTCTTTCACGTTTTCCTCCCTTTTTAATGAGTTTTTGCAGATACGTATTCCATTGGTTTTATACATGCGACTTCATACTGTGTGAATCTTTTGCAGTCCGTACTGCATTGGTGGCACTAATCGCATTTATGCCTACCAGCCCAAATGGTGCTTTGGGATCCTTGGATTACCCAAAAGAAGAAAGGCGAGCACTTGCAATTAAATCTCGTGAATCAGCTCCCAAATTTGGGTCACCTGAACGACAAAAACTTATTGATGAGGTCTGCAGTGCTCTAACATTGATTTTTTCTTTTGTTGTTCCATCATTCGATTCTTACATGGTACGACTTCCTCAGATTCATGAATATATGCTCAGCAAAGTGCATCTGGTTCCTCAGAGCAATGCGACTGAAGTGCATACAGACAGTAAAGAAATTCAGCTGATTCCCCAAGATAATGATCAGGAAACTACAGAAACGTTTCACCTCCCAACTGAAGAAACCATTGAAGAATTCAATGAAACTCCAAATTCAAATGCTGCTGAGACATCACAGCCAGTTCCTGTTGTGCCCACAATTAGCCAATGGATGTTGCATAAGGCGGAAGCAAGGGTTCCAAAATCAGCAGAAGAGCGTTTATTCACATTGGCTGCTTTCGGGCTTACTATAGCTATAGTAGTTCTTCTCTTGAAGAAGTTCTTGAAAGCTAATGGATATGGGGCTGTCTTTATGGGTGAGTCGTAATTTTCAGGTAAATATATGTTGGCCATTCATGGTAGTTGGTGCAGAAGGTGAACGAGAAAGGAGGGGGTATCCTAATTGTAGAATAATGGTTGCTCTTGCTCTGCTTCAACTAGGATACACACACATGCTTCTTTCGTAATTTAGTGAAATTTGTATAGCTTAGATGGTTTACAGATAAGATTCTTAACTATTTATGTCAGCTTAAACTGTTTCCTTCAAGTTGAGTTTCATTGGGAATTTGGGATGGATCATTAATGATTGCTTGCTTTTATAGCCGGACACTATTGGTTACTCGTCACACTTATTCCTGATATTGACTGGTTATATGTGTGGGTGCAAAAATCCACAATTAACTTCGGAGTTTGGGGCATCGAATGTATGCGAGAAATATATGACATCTTGTCTGATCAGGTCCGTCATTATACCATGCAAAAGGTTAAATTACAAGACGAATGAATAATGATTCACAAGATTTTTTCTATCCGATTACGATTTTATACAAAATTTGTGTATATATTGTTTCCATTCGATAAAAAATAAAAATTGATCTAAAACTCAATATTCTTTTTTTTTTTATTGTTTTGTTTTTGAATGAAGCAGGAAAACTTAGAACAAGAAATTCTCAGATGACTTAATAAATGACTATTTTAGATGATTAGTTTCTTTGATTACTAGATTGGCAGTACCCACTGATATTAGACTACAAATAATGGTAAGTACGCGAATCATTCAATCACTTTAATATTTAATTAATTTTTTTATTTTCCACATCATCAATAATCATCTCAACTCAACCATACAAATTTTGCAAGGTTTATCAATGACCATCCCAACCACAATATTTAATTCTTTTATTTGATTTTATTTAATTATTATATAATTCTTATATTTGATTTTATTTGATTATTATATAATTCTTTTATTTGATTTTAATATAGTACTTTTAGTTTTATTATATAATTTTTTTTATATTATAGATTAAAACTACTATTTGTTTATAAATGATAAAGAAGTGGTTACATAAAATAAGATGATTAAATAAAATAAAATCACATTGATTACATAAAATATGTAATTATATAATAAAATAATTCAAATTGTCATGGATTTTATTTTCTACATATAGCTAAGATTTATTATTTTTGTGATAGATAGTGGAAATTAATATGATATGATTAGCATATATATGTTAATTTAAAAATAATAAAATACATATAATAATATTGGTCTCTAAATGTAGAGAATAAAAAAATTATGAATTTTAGCATATTTATTTATTTACTTATGTTATGTATTAGATATATTATTTTTATTATTTGCCTTTATTTTGTCATTTGTCTCAATTCTCAATTTTATTGGCCAATAATTGAAAAAGTAAAAAAACAATCAAAAAGCGGAGCCACTGGGTGAAAGGAGACCATAATCCTATCTTATCTTTTATTTTTAATTTTTTTTATTGTTAATTTTTCCACGTGGTAGTAATCACGGACGGTTGGTATATAATTGCTGTTATTCGTGGTTGAATCACCGCTGCGGCACGGCACTCCCCTGAGACAGAAAGAAATAAATGAAAAAAATATTTGCCGACTATATTCAAATGTCAACTTAGCAAGTCTTCTTCTACCATTCCATGAAGGCCCACAGCCGCCCACCACGAGAGGTTGATTTTTCAGCCACTCGATTTTCAGATTACGTTTCAATGTCGACTTAGCAAAGTCTTCTACCGTTCTATGAACGGTTCAATTTTAGCCACTCCTAAACTCTTCAGTTTTCCGAGATCTTCTAATGGAGGATACTACCGTTTCCATTCCCAAGCTCCCGAACGATGTGATTATCGAAATTTTCACGAGGCTCCCAGTAAAATCCCTCTTGAAATTCAGGCGCGTCTGCAAATCATGGCGAGCCCTAATTTCCAGCCACCAATTCATCAGAGCGCACCTCGAAATCTCAAAATCAGATTCAATTTTCACTGCACACAGGATCATTTTGCACTGTCGCGATAATCTTAAGCAAATTTCACTTAGTTCCATATTGCGCGAACCTATTTCTGAAGCATCTGAATTGAATTGTTCAGTTCAAATGGAGATGAATTTATTTTGGATGGTGGGATCTTGTGATGGTTTAATTTGCCTGTCAACAGATAGAAAAGATTTGGTTTTGTGGAACCCGCTCACAAGAATTTTCAAGAAGCTGCCTGCTTTCGGCGTGGAAAACGTTGGTGGTTATTTTGCTTATGGTGTAGGTTTTGATAAGTCGAGTAATGATTATAAAGTTGTGGGTTTCTTCAATAGCAAGAGGAATTCGTCTGAGGTGATAGTGCAAGTTTATAGCTTGAGAAATGATCAGTGGAAAAGGATCAAGAATTGTAATGGCCGTTCGCTGATGAAAGATCCGGGTGTGTTTGTGAATGGGAAGCTGTATTGGGTTGCTGATCAAGATTATGATGCAGAATCAGGTTGGGATATTGTTTCTCTTGACTTGGAGGAGGAGGAGGAGTGTGAGATATTGCACATGCCGAGTTATGTGAAGAGTGGCTACTATTCGATGTTGACAGCATCCGAGGGATCGCTGTATGCAATGTGCAGTCATATGGATAGTGCAGATGTGTGGATCATGAATGGTGGTTGTAGCGTGGGAGAGAATTGGACTAAGGTCATTACAATTCCTTACATTGATGATTTTTTGAAGTATACCTATAAAAAGATATTGCATGTGACAAAGAATGGTCTGGTCCTGTTGCTTTGTGGTTCAACCTTTGTGATATTCAATGCAGAGGATTGCTCGTTCAGGTATCCTGATATTAGAAACTCAGGCAAATTCTTTTCGGTCTGTGCTTATCTTGAAAGTTTAGTTTCACCGGTAGGGTGATGATAGTGGTTTTAGTGCTAGAACTGTAGCCTGCCGTCTGTGTCTCAATATGCTTATATTTTCTGTTCATTGTGAAGATAACTTTTTTCTTTTTTTTTTTGTCACATTGTACAAGTTTCTCTGCTGGTATATAAGTTATGGTATTTATGAAGGGTAATTTACTGTTTCTACAATAAGAGAACTTGTCAAGAGATGTTAGATGGTTGCATATATTCTTGCTCACCAGTTTGTCTCTGAAAACCTCTAGAATCACCAGAAATAATTGCAAGAACACAGAATCTAAAAATGTATATGTAATATGGCTCAAGGGTATGTAGCAAATTATCATGAGTGTCAGTCCATGAGGGAACTGATAGCAAGACAATTAAGTGTCATACTTATGAGCCTATCAGAAATGCTGTACAACTCGGAATCCTGTGAATTGGCGTCCCGACAAGCTGCGACAAATGCTACAATTTCAGTGAGCACGGTATCCAAGGTGCTTTTGTCATGCTCAGGTGTGGCTTCGCTGGCTTTTCCATAGTTGTCCATTGCACTACCAAAATTATATGAGCATTGATTGAGGACAGCAGCAAGCTGGGGGGAGTTTTCGTGGTTTCGGGCAAGCTTCTTGGCGATGGTCTGTCCGTAGTTAGTGTATTGAGCGGCGGCCTGTATGGCCACATCAAGCACAGAAGCAGCACTG
>AYJT01077958.1:0-15817 GCA_001278415.1 Ocimum tenuiflorum | reverse complement strand
GTCACTAGACTCACTATGAGGCTTATTTGTATAATAACAATTCAATTTAGTTGTGAATCTTAAATCATATATGTTTCATTAAATATTCCGATGAACTCCATAAATCATTATCGTTATAAATATTCTCGAAATATATAAAGAATAAAATAAACTATATTAACATAAGCAACTAAGAAAAAAAAATATTAACAAGCTGGTTCATTTTTTTGGTTTCCGGTTATGCAAATATGATAATAATGACATTTAATGCCACTGATTACTTACAAATCCACCAATTACGTGAGATAGTTCGTTTGAAAATTTAAATAATTGTAAAGCGAAGAGGAGAGAAAAAGATAAATCTGATATATAAATTACCCTTTAAAATTCAAGAGTGCTAGATATTTGACCGATAGTGCATAAGGAAAATGTTAAACCTTAGTCTTTTATTCAGAAAAAAAGGAAGACTGATATATATTCTTATTTATTACAATGATAATTTATTAATATTTGAATAGCTCCATATGTTTGGGGGGGGGATCATGATTTTATATAAAAATTCTTTTATAGGAAATAAGAGTGTATTTGAGCCATATGATCAATAAGATTTACAGTAGAGATATTTTGATGTTTGTGTATTTTGTAAATGATGATTGAAAAGTAACCGATATCATTTATAAAATAAACACTAATACAAAATTAAAAAAGTAAAAAATCACAATATATATCATATTGATCTTGGGACTCAGATTCATTTATATTAGAATTTTGTACAAAAGAACATAAAATTACCTTTAATTTAGTATTAGACTGAGATATATGCAATTTTAGAGGAGTGTAAAAAAGAAAAGAGACCTAAAAAATATAATCACATACAAATTTTCAAATATTATGTTTTATATTGTGCATTTTTACGTTGTGAGTTGTGCATTATTACACAAATATACAATATATTACATAAAGATACACAATACAAAAAATACACAACTTGACACACACACATGCAAAAGAAAATAACGTAATAAATGATGTAAAAATACTCAAATCGCAATTCTCTAGCCAAGAAGATGTCTCAATTGATTACACATGTATATGATCTTATAATTTATTTTCTACATTACCAATAGGGTCTAATATTAAATTATCACTTTTGGCTCCATGGAAAATACGTATTTGCATTTTGTATGTGTGTGTGTGTGTGTGTTTTTTATTTTTGAGTCAATGTTTGCATTGTTAACAAACTTCAAAATAAAATATTAATTGTAGGGTAGGAAATGTAAGAAAAGTAAAATATCACAAACAAAAGAAATATGAATATTACACTACAATTTCAAACAAAATATACATTAAAATTTAGAACATCACTCATTTGATACTTGAAGTAATTTGAAGTTTAAATAATGCAAAAAACTATATATCAATTAAGGTCAAACAATGAAAGATCAATTTAATATAATTTAAATTCGCAATGTAAATTATCCAAATATATTAAATCAATATATTTTGTATCAATTTTTATTTTTCCATAAATTTAACTATAACCAAATTCATTGTTTACTTCTAGAGTTTTATTAAATAATATTATCTAAAAATAATATTGAATATTTCGTTTAATATAATTTGTTTTATGGTGATAATTAAATGCGTACTATAAATATTAATTGTTTGATTGAGTGAATCAATTATTTTAATTTATAAAAAAATATAAAAGTTATAATCTTTACAATTACATTATTTCAAAACACAAAATCACTACGTGCGTTTGCACGTAGTCGTAACTAGTTCAATTAAAGGGTCTTTACATATAACATAAGTGTCCACCACTTGGGGTAAACCTCAAAGATTTAATTTAAGAAAAATAATGTATTTATATTTTTGATATTATCAATTATATATATGATTCTATAATGGTTTAAACTTATATTACATTATATTTGTTTAATATTATCTGTTACCATTATACGAGTACGAGTAATGTTATTTCAATCTAATTAAAATGTATAAAATTACTTTTTGACTGTAAACGAAAAAGGAGCAAGTATAATTGGCCTTTAGAAAAAACAAAAGAAGAAATTTTTTAATATATCCCTTAATTCCTTTAATTTCTAGAATTTATTTTTATTTTTGAGAGCGGTAATTTAGTGAACGTCCATAAGAATTACAAGCTCAATTTTGGATTCTTGGGCGAAGATGGAAAACATCAATTATCAAAATATGGCTATAGCAAAACTCCATGACAATACTATCTCCCAGATCCAAATTACAATTAAAGTAGTGGAATCTGAAGAAGGAAAACGAGGCCTACTGAAAATGAAAATGGTGGAGCAGAAAATAAACCATGGAGAACAAGGCTCCAGTGAAGAGGAAAACCAAGAGCACCACCACCAAGCTAAAACCAGCAAACCCAAATTGAGATCTCCGATAAACATCTCTCATTCTCACCCACCAAACATCTCTTCTCCTCGTTTGATGCCTGCTAACTTCCTCACACAGCGCTCCGTAGTAAAGATCATCTCCATTTACATCAACATGCAGCCTCTGCCACAGGAACACTATCTCCATCTCTCTTTCATGACCATCAATAATAATTTCTCTCTCTTGCACCAGCCTAACATCCCTTACGGACCGGATTAGGCCTTCCATTAGAACAACATAGGAAGTTATGTGTTTCGAGCAACCTTGGCTGCAATGCTCCATCGCAATGAGGTTTCTGAAGAGTATTTCTGTGTATCCATGGATTTCCAGTGATGGGATTCTCAGTTTCCCATTGAAGAATTGGATGTTTGTTGGGCTCTCGGAGATGGCCTTTTCTAGACTTATGCCTAGAGAAAGAAGGCGCGATGCTCGAGGCATTTTGATGTAGTTGTGGCCCCCTTCTGTTGAAGAACAAGTTGGGAGATAATGCTGTCTGATTAAGTCTAGTAGATGATGCGTTTGAGGTGTGAGGATTTCTCTCAACTTCTGACAAGGAATCAATTTCTTGAAGAAAAAGAGTGCAAGATCGACGAGGGAGAGATGACAGTGATCCGGAACAGGCACCAAATGAAAGATTTGATCAAGAACGAAAAAGGGGAGCTGGTTTTCAAACAGTATTAAGTCACACCTCAAACGGAAGAGCGTCTGGTTTGAGGTGAAGCACGGATCGTCTCTTCTTCTCAAGCTCTTGATGGAATACTCTAGAAAAAGCTCGATTACAAAGCAGGCGTCGAGCAGCAGCATCTCAATGAAGGTGTCACTCTCCATTCCATCAATGGTTTCACCGTAGAATTTTCTTGCTTTGTGTTCGACTTGCTTCAAAGCCTTGACGCAGCTTTCGAGTGTCGCATCCGCATTAGGTTTTCGACTCAGCAAAGCGTTGAGGTAGCGCCATTTTTGATCCCCCGTGAGCTTCAGAACTCCCTTGCCATGGTGGAAAGGGCCGATGGAGACTAAAGATGGGAAGTACTTTTCTTCATTGGTTTTGTAGAGCTCCTGCGGAACTCTGCTCACACAATGTGAGACAGAAATGTCTTCCATTTTTTCTTTGATTGAGGATAGCAGAACATCTTCACCCACAATGTCAAGAGATACATGCTTTGGGCTGTCTTCCACTATCTCCATCTCAATGGAAATTTGAAACGAGCATATAATGTAGAGAAATCAGGATGTTTCGTTGAATGAGATACAGGAATTTGTGTTGTTATAAAGGCAGAACAAGTGCCAGAGAATTAAAGCTTGCTTGAAGAAGAGGGTAAATGCAAAGTTATAAAAGGATTTTGCTTCAATGACAATTAAGGAATTTAATGACAATTGCAGAGGCTTTAATGTAGATTCATACTAGTTAAGAGGGGTATATATTCTCATGCCATTTTTAGCTTCACCAAAGGGAGATACTACTTTCTACATTAAACCTTATTTAGTGCAAAGGAACTATTAAGTTGCTTCTAGACATGGGAACTTATCCAGATTGTGTTTTAAAGTTTAAAATGAACAGGGTTAACTATATTTTTATTTGTAATTTTTTTAACATTGCTGTGTAACTTATTTGTTAAAGTTTGCCCATGAATTTTGTAAATGCAGTCCCGAAGGGACGCCCCATTGATGGACACTCGTGTTTAAACAATCTCCAAACGAGAGATGTCTATGTTTGGAATCCCCACTCTCCATCACCCACCTCAAAAAAATGTAAATGTGTGATTTTCGTAAAAACATGGACGATATATTATTTGAATACCCATCACACAAACGATATTGTCTGGTAATTTCTCGGTGTACAACCACATAAGACCTAAATCCTAATGCTTGTTTTTCTGAAAGTCACATTTTCTATTAAGCATGAAATTTAGTAGATGTATAGTAATTAATTTTAACAATCAGCTCCCTCCTCTAGTTGAAGAAAACACAAATTTATATCCTTTTACCTTTTGATATTAGGCTAAAAAAATTGATTTTTTTGGGCTTAAATAATGAAAGGTATATTTCTATTTACCTAATTATAACAATGAAATAAATCACCCACTTGCAATGTGTAAGGACTAACATAGATCTCAATCGATGAGTTATGAGTTTTGCATAATTGAAATTGAAAAAAAAAATATTTCGGTCAAACTATAAAAACATTTCACCGAGACTAAAACCAAATCATGCATTTAGTTTGGACTAAAAACATTTTGTTGAACTAAAAGTTGTGTAATTTGAACTTTAAGGTGGTTTTTGGTTTGACTGTTAAAAATTATTATAGGTATGAGTTTGATAGTTGAATGGAATGACTGTGGATTTGAGAATGAAACCCACTAAGTTAAAAGAGTTTGGTTGATTTCTAAATATTTGGGAATCAATCTAAATATTAATTCCAAAATTACGAACCAAACAACTTGATTTAGGTTTCATTCTATTCCTTCATTTCAAACCACCAACCAAATGCCACTTAAAATTTTTCAATGGTTATATTGGCCAAAATACTTTTTTTTAATTCAATCAAATACTTTGTTAAATAAATAACAAATTCAACAGTACACTCCGCCAAAATCGACTGTTGATATATTCGATTCTCACATATTTTTTTAATTCCTATTTGTTCAATTGCCTATATTTATATAAGAGTAATTTTATGTCACAGAATGATATTCGATAATCTATGCCACTTTCGATATGCCACTCCTATATGTGGCACGTCAAATTTATTAGCCTGATGAAAATTTTTTAGTATAAAAATGAATAGTAACATACACTGAAGCTGGAAAAAAACAAAATGGAAGAAAAATTATAAATTTGATATGTCGACACACAACTAGTGATGCCCCGGTTTCGGTTCGGAACCGCCGGTTCCACGGTTTTGGAAATCTGGAACCGGAACCGGACCGGCCACTTAAGGTTCCGGTTCTGATTCCGGTTTCGAACCGGGAACTGCCGTTTTCGGTTAGAAAACGTGGAACCGGCGGTTCCACGATGACGTGTCGTTATCTCATTGGGTAATAGCGTCCAACAGCTATTATTTTTACCGTTGGAACCGGCGGTTCCACGGTTTCGGTTTTCAGGAACCGGAACCGGACCGAGCAAAAATGCCCACGGTTCCGGCGGTCCGGTTCCGGTTCCAAATGGACACCACTACACACAACTAATGAGTAAGATTCGTAAAATGAATTGCCATATTCAAATTTAAATCCAAGATTATACTTAGTCCTTCGGAGTGTGTTCGTGTTCTTATCTATACTAGTTAGGACACATGCAACTCATGTAAAATCTTTATTGTTTTAAAATGATTGAAAATATAATTCTTATAAATTTTTAATTATTTATTTGTATAAAATACTTTAATAATAACACATATTTGTCGATCTAAATTGATAAATTAAAGAAAAAATGTACCTGTAAGCGTTTATCATAAATGAAATTTTATATAATGAAATATTTAATATTAATTTAATGGAATTCTAAAAGTACTTAACAAATTTATTAAAAGTTAAAATACTACTTAGAAAGAGTAAAAATTGATACAAAATATTTTATTTTGATGTCTCAATAATTTACTTTGATAATCTAAAATATGTAAAGTTAATGGTTTATATGACATATCATACATATGTCGAATTATGATATTTTAATATTAAAATAAAATAATAAATATTATAATAATTTTAAATTAATATTTTATTTTTATAAATATTTTTTAAAAAATAATATATGGTGATATCATAACCGTCATGGCCAACTATTTAAAGTTCAACATTTATTATTTTAAAGGATATATACTTGTTGGTGCAGAGAAGAATTCGACATTGGAATACACACTCATGAAATTAAATTATGCAATCAGATAATATTTATTAATATTTTGATATCTTATTATTATCACGTAAGAATTAGAAGATAAAATGTGTCAGATAGTATCTTACATTATTAATAACTATAATTATGTTATATTATGCATAAGTAATTACATTGTTTTCCCCTAAAATAATTATTTAAAAAGGACAACATAGGAAACAAACAATTTGGAAGAGATATAGACACTTTTATAATAAGTATATGTGTGTGTGTGGGAATTGTATGTCACCAAAGGTATACATTATAATCCACATCAATTGTTTGTGGCTTGTGAGTTGTGACTTGTGAGGGATTGCACTATTCCTGAAATAGCATACAACTTTCCTATATTTTTTGTCATGGTTGAACTACTGCTTAATGACTTTTAAGGAATGTATGTATTTCAGTAGGCTTAAGGCCTGTCAAATTTCATTTCCTTGGTATGATCACTGCCATATTGTTTATTTGTCATCCTACTCTTGGAAATTCCAATCCTAATTTTATACAGATCCTTTCTTCTTTAATTATTTTCTTCACTTTGTGTTCCTATATGATTGCTTGGATTCAAACGTAATGGTAAGAGATCAAAAAGTGGGAAGTTTTCCCCATTTGATATTCAATAGTTTGTCTACAAGCAAAATGGGAAATTCTGTGTGACTCATGCTATTAGACTAAGCCAACGGAGCAGTTATTCTTAATTATTCATTGTGTCTTGGCCCGCTGAGAAACTTGTCGCTAGAAATGTGACGGATTTGTCGTGATTTCTTCGGATTAATCTTGGGACACAATATATAACTACTAATAGATGACCTTAATATATAATCAATCGCGATCCCTAAGTCTAGATTAATGGCAAGCTGGCTGATTTTTGCATTTTAGAACATGTCAAATCTTGATATTTATGTTAAGACAAGAAGAAAATTTTCAAATGGATAAATTGCACTTGTTGTAAGGACAAGGCATATTGAATGCTAGACAGGTACAACGATGTTGAGCGGGATTTTCCAAAGTGAGAGATTTCACAGCTGTGGGGCTGTAGATGATCTCAGCTTGGAGTTAGAGAAGCATAGCTGCTTCTGTGGAGGCGAAGATATGGATATGGATTCTTTTTGCAGTGTTAAGAGTTTTTCCGCTGATGATAGTGATCAGCAAGAATACGTTGCGTTTGGGAATCAAGTCCATCACCAACTGCAGCAATTTGGGGACACCGATCATCTCTATCTTCATACTCCACCGAAAAGTGGTGATGACTCAAGGAAAGTTGTTCCTGTCGACTCCCAAAAATGTTCAAACTCGATTGAACTCGAGAAGAAGGGATCATTTCAGATTCTGAAGAAGTATGCAAGCAGATGCAGAAGATTAAAAGGCGAAAACGTGAATTTCACAAGCTATGATAGAGCATGCCGAACGAGTTGGGGCTTGTCAATCGAAACGATCGTTCATTTGGGTGCTGAGAAGTTCATCGAAATTTCCTCATCTGAACTGAGCAATGAACTCTCTGTGCTCAGCCATCCATACGCAAGCTCGATTTTGTGCCTCTCCAAAGAAGACTTTGAGGGAGTTCAACTTGTCCAGACTCTTCTTTCCTGTGCTGAGAAAGTAGACAAGAAGAAGTATGATGAAGCGTGCGAGCGTCTTCTTGAATGCGAGATATTGAGTTCTGCCCAAGGCAGTCCTGTTCAGAGGTTGGTTTGCTACTTCACCGAAGCTTTGTATGAAAAAATGGACAGAGAAATGGGAAGAGTTACACCAAAGGGCTTGGGGAAGAAGGTTGAGAATCCACTACTCGCTGTGAATAGCCCCGATGAAACCAGAATCGCGTTTCACATAGAGCTACCTATATCTCAGATTACCAAATTTGCAGGGATTCAAGCTGTAGTGGATAACATAGGTGAAGCAAGAAAGGTTCACTTCATTGACTTTGAGATTAGGACAGGAATACATTGCATAATTCTGATGCAAGCTCTTGCTGATAGATGTGGGCATCCTATTCATCATCTCAAGATTACTGCTGTAGGGAAGATGTCAGAAGCAAGTATTAAGGCAACGGGAAGGCAGCTTATGAGTTTTGCTCAGTCATTGGGCTTGCCGTTCTCTTTTCATGTAGTTATGGTGACAGATGTTTTAGAACTCAATGAAAACCTTTTTGAAATGGATACTGAAGAAGTTATAGCTGTCTACGCGGAATACACTTTCACTCACATGATTGGGCTGCCAAATCGGCTCGAACATGTAATGAAAGTGATGAGAGCTTTGAATTTTTGTGTGATGGTGGTTGCTGAAGTGGAGGTAAACTGCAATTCTCCAGTTTTTGTTGACAGATTTGTGGAGGCTCTCATTTTCTATGGCGCTTATTTTGAGTCGATGGCAGAATGTGTGAAGAATGAGAAGCAGAGATTCATTGGTGAAGCCACATGCTTCGGTTCATCGATAAGGAACATTGTCGCCACTGAGGGGGATGAAAGAAAGATTCGGCATGTCAGGATTGATGTCTGGAGATCTTTCTTCACACGCTTTGGGTTCGAGGAGGCAGAATTGAGTATGTCTTCGGTGTATCAAGCGAATCTCGTTGTTAAGAACTTCGCTCATGGAAGTTCCTACTCGTTCGATGTTGATGGTAAAAGCTTAATTATCGGCTGGAAGGGAACGCCGATAAGTTCTCTATCTGCTTGGAAGTTTAATGTTCCTAGTGTCTTCGATAGTCCTAGTTTATCTTCTTAGTTCGTGTGATGGTATGGTACAACTTCGTCAGCAGCTTGTATATGCATTCCAATGTAAATGTATCTATATCTACCCTAAGATCGCCTTCACTGTATCAAATTCAAACAAGCTTGAGCATATAATGAATTTTTAAAGGAGATCCAGGTGCAGCCTGAGCTGTCCCAGACACTTTGGTCATATCAGTGATTCTTTTCAACTGCATTGTTATTTTTTGTCAACTCCATCTCTGGATGATTAATTTTACTATTAATTAACTAGAATAACATCTCCAGTATTTATTGCTGAAATAAAAAAGTTGTGTGGATGATTTTTCTGATAGTTTAGAATGTGGTTGAAGTTAGAAATCCTCGAGCAGGCCGTTGCTTTCAACAAGAAATTTGCCGGATTTGTTCCAGATTCTTTTGTCATTTTATTATGTTGATTATAAATGTGTAACACTCCTCCTTAGATTTCTACAAATACTCGATGAGCAGAATGTTTCATGCTGAGAAATTTGATTGCACCGTAGTTTCTGACAGCTCTAGTGAGTCATCTACTCAGAAAATGGAATATGAGAAATCACCAGAAAAAGATGAACATGAGCTTGGGCTTTCCATGTCTGAAGATGAAATTTACGAGCAGCAACATCATTTTGAAGAGTTTGGCCTCTTTGATTATTTGTATCTTGATTTTCTGTCTCCTCCCTTTCAATCATGTGGGGACGAGATAATTATTGGTGTCAATTTGCGGGATATAGAGCTTATCGAACCTAAGGAAAGTCGGCCATTTATGTCTCCTTGAGAATCTTCGGAGCATCTGAGGAAATACAAAAGAGGTCTGATTTTGTCTACCGAGATAATCATCAAACTGGCTGCAGGGAAGTTCATTCCTTCCCTATCCAACCGCAGCAATGAAGTATGTTCAACATTAACTCTCTGCAAAGAGGACTCTAAACAAGTACAGCTCCTTCAAAATCTCCCACGCTGTGGAGAGAAGGTAGCTGAGAAGCAGTACGAACATGCAATCAAACTTTTGGAGTGTGATGAGATGAGTTCTGCTACTGGAACTCCAATTCAGAGACTGGCTTTCTACGTCTCTGAAGCACTCCGTGAGAAGATTGCCAAGGAAACTGGAAAAAAGAAGAAGCCCATCAAACCCTTAGAGCCGGCGAAGTTTGTGAATTCCATCCCTATGTATTTCAAACAGTTTCCTGTCACTCAGATCACCAATCTAGTTGGGAGCCAAACTATTTTACATTATATGGTAATGGAAGATGCGAGAAAGATTCACGTCGTTGATCTTGAGATCAGGAGTGGAGTGCAATGGGTACAGTTGATGCAAGATGTTGCAGCTTCGAGTGAACATCCTATTCAGCATCTCAAGATCACTGCTGTTGGAATGAAATCAAAGTTGATACTGGAGGAGACGGGGAGGCAGTTGGCAAGCTTTGCTGATTCTGTGAACTTGAACTTCACTTTCAAGATAGTCATGGTGGAAGATATTTCAGACCTCAATCAAAACCTATTTGAGAGGGATGCTGATGAATGCATTGCTGTTTATGCAGCCTACACTCTTATGACAATGGTTGGAAGGGCTGGTCTGCTTGACAATTTGATGGGAGTTATCAGAGATTTGAATCCTTGTGACTCTCCACATTATGCAGAGCGTTTTGTTGAGAGTTTGTTTCTGTTTGGTGCATTTTTCGACTCCTTAGCGGATTGTTTGAAGGATGAAGAGACAATTAGAATGGATATTGAATCCACATTGTTTAGGTCATCCGTAAATAATGTATTGGCAGCTGAGGGAGAGGAAAGGGTGATGAGGCATCTTCCTATCGATGATTGGAGGGTTCTATGTGAAGGTTTTGGATTCGTCGAGATAGAACCAAGTTTGTCTTCTCTGCACCAAGCAAATTTGCTGCTTCAGCATTTGTCCTACCGTAGATCTTTTACGATACGCAGGAACGAAAAATGCTTAACTGTTGGTTGGAAAGGAAGAGCACTAACTTCACTATCTGCTTGGAAATTTCAGGAATGTTGATATTTCAACTTCTTTTCAATTTATTTCATCCACAGGGTACGGTTTTGTTGGTTAGTTATTTTTCACATTTGTGAGCATAATAATTTTCCTGTTGCATTCTGTATGAGGCACAAAAATGACTGTTTGTGTTGTCTATTTCCAGTCTGTTAGTAAGCATTGCTTCAGAAAAGAAACGCTGTTCATACTTCATACATTGGGTAAAATACTGTCTATATCATTAAACTAGATCACTTACACTTAAAAAGGGGAAAAAATTAGCATATGCTGCAAAGGAGAAGTTGTTCTTGAGTTCGGTTACATATGCATGCATATTGATGTTTAAAGACTGAGGCTGGCTTCGTGATGTTAAATTCTTTTAAGCTTAAGGCACGGACTGAAAACCATTCTGAAGCAAGGAAACGGGTTTTGCTTAACGCGAAATGATTAAGCACAAGCTAGTAGTAGCCGCCTAGGCATCATTGCATATGTAAAATCTGCATAATTACTGCAGTGGTGAAATTCAATGTGCTTTTATCACGTTGGTTACATCATTGACTCAATCTGACTGCATTGTTTTCGTCAGACTCTGTCCTCATCTGCTTATTGATGTTGCCGTTCTTAATTTGGAAACTTTCAAGTAACACAATACCGGCATATGCAGCATCTTTCTAAATCTCTCTGTCACAACCAATCCATGTTTTTAGTGCCCATTGGCACGCACATCGTTATAATCATTCAATATCATAGTAAAAGACAATGAAGTCATTCCATATCTTGTTTAGCGTTACAAAACAAGGAGTTTCCTCGTGATGGAATCAACCGGCTAATCTTTGCTAAATTGTATTGGTCAACAAAGATGTCGCAGGAATGTTAATGGATAATATAATTTGAGTCTGAAACTTAAAGTTATTTACTATTATCTCTATGTTTTAGAGTTCTGATCAGATGAATAAAATGTTTCATGAGGACTCTGCTGTGTCAAAGACTTCTAAGCTGGTGGAGAGAAAGGATTCATCAGAAAAAGCAGATCCTTACAGAGCTGATGGACAGATTGCACGAGAGAGGAAGGATTTGGCATGCATAAGCATCAAATTTACCACCAACAACATATCAAACAGTTCATGGATGATGAGTACATTGGTATTCAGGCCAAGATGGCGGAGCTGAATGAACCTAAGAAGATGCATCATCATGTATTTCTTAGTCACTCTTTTGAGGTTCTGAGGAAATATGGCAACAGACGCCAAAAACTAGGCAGCAAATAATCAAGCACAAGCTATGTGATGCAATCAACTCCAACTTCATCGACTGAAACAACTATCAGAGTGGCTGCAGAGAAGTTTGTCCAGTCCATACCCGAGAGGAGCTACAAGCTTTCCATGCTCAATCATCCCTATCAAGTTACTTACTGGAAAACTCTGGAAGAAAACCCTGAAGAGGTTCAACTAATCCAGAATCCTTTGTCTTGTGCAGAGAAACTAGGTGACAACCAGTACGAGCGCGCACTCAAGTTCTTGAAGGTATGTGACAAAAAGAATTTACGCACTGGAGCTCCTATAAAGAGACTGGTTTTCTATTTCGCTCGAGCACTTTTTGAAAAGATTGCTAATGAAACAGGGAGAGTTGTACCGAAAGATTTACAGGAAAAGTGTGTGGATTCTATTGCAGTCTATGTACCCTATGCTCTTGCAACTTTTTTTGGAAGGATAAGTCAGCTAGATCATTTGATGAGAACTCTGAGGAATATGAGTCCATGTGTTATGATTCTCACTGAGCTTGAGGTAACCTGTGATTCCGCCAACTTTTATCGCGCGCTTTGTTGAAAGTCTGTTCTTCTTTGGTGTATTTTTCGACTCCTTGGAGGATTGTTTCAAGAATGAGGAGACAAGTAGAATAGAAGCTGAATCAATTTGGTTCGGATCATCGACAGGAAACATCTTGGCAGCTGATGGAGACCAAAGGAAGTTGAGGCATGTGAATATTAATGTGCGGATAGCATTTTTTAGTGGGGTTGGGTTAGTAGAGATAGAACTGAGCGCGTCATCTCTGGATCAAGCAGGTTTGGGGCTTCAGAGTTTGCCCCATGGAAGCTCATGTGCGTTATATAGGGATGGTAAGTGCTTAATTCTTGGCTGGAAGGGAACGGAAATTCCATTGAGATTGATTATGAACTTCTCTTCAATGTTGGTTCTGTTGGGATTAATTACTTTCAGCTTCTAGATTATTTGAGCATAACCATTTTCTCTTTGAAGAATTCAATAACTGTATGCATTTTCTGTTCTTTCTTTATTTCTATGGCAGACGACAAGGAACACAGTAAAGGGTTGTAATCTTTATTTAGCAATGAGCTAACAATCTATCTAGGCATCACGTATGTTATCTCACAAACTTCCATATTCTATAAAGTTTAGCAGTCTCTGGCTCGGGCTGGCAGCCATGAACAAGAGACAAAAGCCAATGGCCAGAGTTTCTTGCTGTGGATGAAACCTATGACTGCATTGCATTCTTACAGTAAGAGCCGAGAGAGTGTAATGACAAAAACCCAAGCCTATTAGCAATTTTTTTCCTTTTCTTTCTTTTGGATAAATGGAAGACAAATCTTGTAACTTTTACTGGCTATCAGATCACTTTATGATGATAAGATATTTCCTTATCTGCGATTTTCATTTTATGGCGTCTCTGGTTGGAACATTATTTTGATATGATATATCAGCGTTTTTTAACTTCATGCAACTTTTTCTCAGGTATGATTTTCCTTTATTGATGACAACTTTTAAAGTGCATAACATGTGCAACTAGTTTCTCATCATAATCAATGATTATACATTTATACTAGTAAAGCTCAACTGTTTTCGTAGTATCTTTGCTGATCTTAGATGATTGTTTTGAGAAAATAAGAATGTAGCTGTTATATATATTCAAGTCAAATATTCATATTTAAAGATGACGGGATATTCTCAAGGTTGATTATCAGACAGCTGAATTTACGAGGGGAAAATATGCTCGACTGGCGGTAGAAATCGATCTGAAAAAACCCCATGGGCAGAGTTTAAGATCATAGGCAAAATGCAGCGTGTTGAATACGAGAACCTCCCGGAGATTTGCTTTAAATGTGGTCGATATGGCCATGTTAACTCATCTTGCCCTGGGGAGAACGGTGTCGTCCGTATGGAAGTCAGCAATGACTTCATGCATGAAGGCGACAATAACGAACATGGGGGTGGGCAGGCCTTGCCGGTGCCGGAATCCACTCGGACGGAGGAAGGACGAGGTTACGGGCCATGGATGGTGGCGCAAAAAATGGCGAGATCGAACGTTAGGAAACCTAGGGTTTCCACGTCGAGTTTGGTAGGAAATCCCGGGTTTCTTCGACATGCGAGATCTGGCTCCAGATTTGATGCCTTATTGGATTATACCGAAAATCAAGGGAATACGAGTCATACCCAAATCCTTGGGGAGAACATAAATGAGCAAACTATGGAAGGTTTCAAGAGAATATCACCAAACGACTACTCTGGATCCCCTGTTACACAATCGTGTTACACACTGTGTTACATTATTTGGATTATTGACAAGTGTACAAATCAAAAGAGATTAATTATGGTAGAATCTTTTTTTATTAGGGACGTGATTTATCTCCATTGATTTGTACACTTGTCAATAACCTAAGCAATGTAACACAATGTGTAACGCCATTGGTAACAGAGGATCCGGACAGCCAAACGACAAAGGAAAGGAAAATCAGGGACCTAATGGACAACACATACAAGTATCGGGGATTATTTAGATGAATGACCTAAACCCTACCCACGTATAATCAAATAACCGCACTGGACTAGTTGTGGACGCAAATGGTCATTTCAGAAGTTTAACTTCCGAATTGCTTAAAATTTTTTAGTGGTTCGGTAGTTATAGTACCAAATTGAGTGCAAAAATTAATTTTAATTAGTATTAATTATCGTTAATCGTGTTTCTTTAGAATTAATGCAAAGTAAAATGATCCGATAGTTAAACTTCCGAATTGCTTAAATTTTTCAGTGGTTCGGTACTTATTGTACGAATTGAATCATGTCCAAAAATTAATTTTAATTAGCATTAATCAATTTTAAATAAATTATAATAAATAATTAAAAATTTTGAAATTTGATATTTTTTATTGTACGATTTTATTTTCAATTTAATTTATACAATACATTATGATATTTAAAAAATAAATATTATCCTATATTATTATCTATTCGAAATTAAGAACAATATACATGAAATATAAACCGTAAGTAGTACAACCGAATGAAATATAATAATTAACATAAAATTTTCTATTTCTGTACAATCCAAATTAATTACAAATTACAGGTCATAAAATCAACACCGTCCCCCATTTTTGTAATCATCGTGCTTTTGACGCAGTCCATGCCCTCACATGCTATGGTTCGACACCTTCACTTCCTTCCTCTAAATTGCATTACGATAAGTTAAAAAAAAATAAACGCCAAAATAAATATTATATAAAAAAATTTAAACAAAACTTAAAAAATATCGTTACTTGTTCTTAGGTGTCGTAAAATCAGCCTCAAGCCCCCGTTTCTTTTTGTAAGCAACAAGCTTTTTATGGAGTCCTCTACCCTTAGGTGTAGACTGCGATGGTCCGGCACCTTCACTTCTTGGCCCTAAATTGCGTTGTGATAAGTGAAAAAAAATAAACGCTACAATAAATTTAATAATAAAGAAATTTAAACAAAAATTCAAAAATATTGTTACATGTTGTAGAAGGAGTTGCAAATATGGAGTTATAGGTGGTAGAATCAGGAGGCAGGGTGAATAGAAAATCATA
>AYJT01077939.1:0-10428 GCA_001278415.1 Ocimum tenuiflorum | reverse complement strand
CATGGGTGTTTTTTTAGCGATTTATCATGGGTGTTAATGAGCCCAAAATAGTTAGAAATCTGATCTGTAAGGAAATGGCAAGCTGAAAAAAAGAAAAAAAAAACAAATAAAAAAACAAGGGTTAATTGTTATATAACACAACCCAATACACAATGTGTAACTACTTTTACAATTTTTTTGCAATTTTTACGCATAACTCTCAGCTGATAAAAATCGTAATAATCACACGACTTTTGAAATCATGCAAAGGACGACAATATTTTTTGGTAATATTATTATCCCCAATTTATTGAGATGGGAACCACCGATCACTCAACGTGTACTAAATCAAAATTTATTATTTTATTGATAGTTATTATGAAAAATAATTATAAAATAGTTTATCCTAATTAATAATTACTAATAGAATTTTTGAAATACAAAAATTTGTAGATTCTCATTATGAAATATTTGACTCTAATAATCATTTAACAATTAAAGTGTAGAAATTAAATATTAAAAATAACTTTAAAATCTGATTGGTTACAATCAGCTTAAGAGAAATGGATAATTGTCAATTTCTCGTGATATAGTTTTTATTAAAACTATCAACAAGACAACAAATGTCATGAAGTTAAGGGAAAGTGTTTCGTGGTTCTCATCTTCAGAATGGGACGTCAAAATTGAAAATAAAATTAAAAAATTATGAAAAATTTACAATAGAGATTCATAATCAAATGATAAGCTTTTTATTAGGTGACAAATACTAATGGATATCAATCGTAGGATTATCATGAGATCTAATGGGCAAAATTTTAAGCAACGAATACCATCATGCATAATTTTATAACGCACAATGCATTTTACAAAATGCACGATCGTCCATCAATTAAATACATAAACAATTTTGATCCATTATTATTTATCACTGAGGGTGCTTTAGCACGAGATCTCCACCACCCAGTGGATATGTATCCATATGTTGATTGATAATAGTTCAGAGACAGGAATCATGGCAGGCAACCGTGTGAGTTGGATATGACTACAAATAGAATTGTCCGTCCATCGTCAACCTTTACTTTTTTCCAATAATAAAATTCTGTGGCGATGAGGAATATAATGCAGTAGTAAATCAGTGGCAGTGGGGACGGACACCCAACAGAGATCCATGATAATATATGATAAATGACATGCATGCCTTACTTATCTCTCTCAACAACATTAGTGATGCAAACTGAAAAGCCAGAGTGGCTGAGTTTGAGCATAAGCAAGAATGCCATCAAAGAGGCCGAGCCCGAGCCCGAGCCCAGTCCCAGAAAGATATTCTCGTGCAATTTCTGCAAGCGCAGGTTCTACAATTCTCAGGCATTAGGGGGCCACCAGAATGCTCACAAAAGAGAGAGAGGTTTAGTCAGACATTTGCAGATGCCGAGATCACTCGGCGTTCAACCACACTCCCACATTCACAAACCACAAAAAACAAGAGACTCGTCGATTGGAACTGCAACGCCACCAACCTTGGAAGAGCACGCAGATTTCATGTGGCCGGGGAGCTTCAGAGTGGATGATCATCATCAACAAACAGAGCGCCACTCGTCAAGACCGGAACCAGACATGCTCGATTTGAATCTTAAACTCTAATTACCTACTTGAATATATATATGTGTGTGTGTGTGTGTGCTTGTTTTTATATCGACAGGATCTGCCTTAGCGGCCACTCTTCATGTATTTAACTGTCTTTAATGGCAGTTGCAGTCTTGCAGATGAGCATTTTCTACTCATCATTTATCAACCATATATTACCCTTGCAAATACTGATCACAACAGTGATCTTCATGGAAATATATAGTACAACAAAGAAACATTTTTTATTTCCAGCTCTAAAAACTTTCAATGCGCTTGCTTACAAGTAACAACATATATCTAATACATATGAAAAGACACAAGTATGTGGTTCGGCCATACTCCTAATTAACTGTAAGAGATAATAATGATTCCATGTAGACCAAATTAAAGAAAAAGTAAAGAGGCACGCATATGTCTCAAGGGTCTCCGTTAATGAGACAAATCTCAGTTCAGATATATATTATATTTTTTTGTTATACTAAATGATATTTCTTAATGCACATAATGTATTTTCATTTTGTTACGGTAACTAGAAAATATTATTTCTTTTGAATAACTATAAAGAAATTCACGATTTTTTTCATTAAATAATACTTTTTTCATTTTTTTTTTAGTAGAATAATATTGTTAGCATCATAATGATTTTTTATCCATCTGGTGCAATATCATGAGAATTAGAATAAATCTCATCCTTCTACTCATCAACGGTCAAGATAAAAATATATAAATCCTTATCACAATTCACGATAAATAAGGAATGTGAGACGTATCATAAAAATAGACGGTAGAAATGTGTGCTTAGTAAGCATTTAGATATGAGTGAGCATAGGATTATATTTGTACGTTAGTATACATTAGACTGTAAGGCTTAGAAAGTGCTCTACCCCATAGTGAAAGTTCAAACTAAAAAAGTAATGGCCATCACAAAAAGAAAGAAGGTGCAGTGCAGAGGCAAAGTAGTTCAATCATTAAACACATTGGAGAAGATGGCTCTCATAAGTTTTCCAAAAAGACAGAGATAGAACTGCACATCTCACCCCACAAGTGTTCCCTTTCTGGGACCTAGCACTTCTGCCTCACAAATCATAATTATTGCCCCAATCTCCAAAAACTTCATCAGCTGGAATATCCTTTTTCTTTCTTTATTCATTTTATGTTTTCAAAATAAAAGCTGCTTATTATACATGAGAAAAGTTGTTGTAGTCTTATGCACATGGAGGTTTACAACAGTCCTTTTATCATTTCTAAATAATTAAAAAAAAAATAATTGAACTCTAACATTGAATTGAACTTTTACTAGTTTCAACCACCTTCTTTCACAACCTCAATAAAACCCAAGTTCTCTTTCTCCCAAGAATGAAACTGTAATGTGAATGTATAATCATCTGGCAACCAAATCAGTGATGGTGATACCTTCTTCTTGACAAGAACTTCTCTCGCAGCTCCAGCTCTGATCTGTGTAGTAGAACTCAGATTCTTTAGGTTTTGGAATAATTGCTTCATCATTTCCTAACATGAAAACTATTGATGACATGGTTGGCCTATCTTCTGCAGATTTCTGAAGGCATAATAGCCCCACATGTATGCATCTCTTCACTTGCCATTCAATAAACGTATCGCGCAAATATTCATCCATTAGCTCAAGAATGTTGTCCTCTTTCAATAGAAGCCATGCCTGAAAATATACACACACACACACACACATATATATATATATATTCATTAGCTTTTTATTAATATAATAGGCAAGTTATCAGCAATGAACCCCATTAGTAAGAAAAGTACATGTCCCAAAAGGCTATCGTGGTCATCGCTGCCTCTGTTCTTCCTTCCACTCACAATCTCTAATAATATCACTCCAAAGCTAAAGATGTCAGATTTCACTGAAAAATTGCCATAAATAGCATATTCTGGAGCCATATAGCCACTAAAAAAAGTTAATTATTAGTAGTGAGGCCGGGTAGAATGTAATAAAATGGTTTTGCTCTAGAAGAAAGCTTACTATGTGCCCATAACTCGCTTTGTTGTAGCAAAAGATTGACCCTCTCCAAATATTCTTGCTAACCCAAAGTCTGAAATTTTTGGATTTAGATCTCTGTCCAGTAGGATATTGCTTGTTTTGATATCTCTATGGATGATCCTTAATCTTGAGTCTTGATGGAGGTAAAGCAATCCTCGTGCGATGCCAAGGATTATCTCGAAACGCTTTGGCCATGTCAAAAGCTTCCTTCGTTTTTGATCTGCAAATGATTCAATATCATGTGACTTTGGTGATAATGGAATCATCCAAGTTCAAAAGCGCAAGTATAGATGGATGCTGTAACTCTCGTATATACCAAAAACAAAATAATCGAGGCTTTTGTTGTGCAGGTATTCATAGATGAGCATTCTTTCTTCTCCTTCAATGCAGCATCCCAGAAGTCTGACGAGGTTTCTGTGTTGGAGCCTTGCAATCAAGATAACTTCATTCTTGAACTCTTGAAGGCCTTGTTGGGAAGTTCTTGACAATCTTTTGACAGCTATATCTCCTTCTGCAGACAAATACCCCTGCATACGCATGTTAAGGTAAGGAATCATACGTCAATACACATGTTCATGTTCGCCTAGGAACTGCTTTACCTTATATACTGGGCCAAAACCACCTTCTCCTATCATGTTTTCCCATGAGAAATTGTTCGTTGCAGCCACAATAGTTTCCAGGTTGAATGTCGGTAGTTCTATATCTTCATTATCACCTTTTGATGCTGCAAGGGACCAAAAAATAAAATCATTATCCATTGTGAAGAAACTAATAAACCACAAGAAAACTCTGTTGATACCTTTGCTCCTCCGCCTTATAAAAAGTGCACTTCCAATGATAAGGGCCAAAATTAGAACTCCAGAAGCAACTATTATTGCCACCAGCTTTTTATCGCCTCCCCTTTTCTTCTCCTTCTTCTCCCCTGTATTGGTGGTAGAATCTACCAGATAGAGTATTGCCATGTAATGCAATGATTTTGCTTCTTGAGATTTTTGTCTATAAAAGAAAACAAATATAGAGACTACATGAAAAGAACACCATAATGACAGTAAAGACTCACCTACTTCCGAAGCTGGTACGCGAATATAGACATTTTGCTTCTCATCTGCTTCAGGAAATTGTCTCATATCAATGAGATCTCCATACCACATAACACAACCAATGCCTCCATTAGTTATGTAAGAATTAGCACATGCAGTGCAGCTACAGTTTTTCAAGCACTCATCCTTGCATTCATCAAGACTCATGCTAACATTCAACAAAAATCTCAACATATCAGGATACTTCACCCCTCTGACCTCCTGAAAACCATCACTCTGGCAGTTAAGTGGAGTCGTTCTATTGCACCCACCAGACCAATCTTGATTCTCCCATTCATTCTGAGACTTGGGAGCAAATCCTCTAGGACACTCGCACATACGTGCTTTTCCAATGATGCAGATACCAAATGGCCCACAATGGCTGTATTCATCACATTTATCTCGTGGATATTGCATGATATTGTTCCATTCATTTTCCTTGTTCATATTATATCTCTCCAGCAAACCTGATGGTTCCAGTGTTGTTCTTGAGAAAACTGAGGATATATTAGGCCTTGTCAGAGATATCAGCCTCTCGCCTCTGAAAGAATAGTCAGTTAAAGAGCCGTTTGGTACAGGTGGAAGCCCATCAAAATACAGGCCATTCCATGCTCCAGTTCGAAAAATCTTCGTTTTCTCTCTGTAAATCACCAACTCAGGCAAGCCTTGGTTTTCAATCCTGTAAACAAAATCTCCAGGTGAGGGATCATCAGAATTTCTCCATGAAATCAAAAAATTCTCCACTCCAGCTTCACTGTCATCTACCAACTTCATTCCTGGCAACCAGGTATCCGTTGGGTTATCGAAACTCTGCCATACGTAGCTCTGATTTGTCGAGTCTGCAACAACCAGATTTCCATCATCAAGAAGCTTCAAAACAGGATTTGAGGCCAACCTTGAGGGATTTTCTGACCAGATAATAATACTTCCACCTCTGCTTATGGAAAGAGTTCCATTTTCAGAAATGGTGAAGACTACTCCTTGTGAAATGGTGATGGGATTGTTTCTGTTTGCAACCCAAACTACAATATTGGGGGTGTTTTTATACCATATACCCAAGAAACTGTTTGTGGATGTTCCAGGTGTGAAAAAACCAATCTCAAAAACTTGGTTTTGTGAAACTAGTTTCTGCTCAAAACCAATTGTTTCGTTTGGAAATAGAGTATCTACTGCATCAGAGAATTGGAGAAAGGTGATCAATAGGAACAGCTTGAAGAGGATTCTGTTGAACATGAATTCCATTCTTTAACAGAAAAATAAAGTGAAAGGAAGACGGAAAATGAGTGGAGTCATTTGAAATGTATGACTAACAGATTTATGTAATATAATAAAGACATGAAAGTGTTCCAAGTCAAATAATAGTAAACTAATAGGCAAGTGAAGAAATTCTGCCACGCATATACTTTTTCTTTTTTCATATTCAAAGACTGATGGAGACACAATAAATTTTATATAAATAAAGATTGACCTGACTAGTACTTTTAGCTAGTATGAGGAACATATGGCTGTCAACAGAAGAGTCTGATATTGATAGAATATTCATTAAATGCTCAAATATGCTTTGCACACAAATACGTCATTGTATGAAGTTAGAAAAAGAAAATCTAGCAACATGCAAGAACTTGTTGCTTGATTGTGTCAATTCCTCTACAACTCCCTGAATTTGTTTACTGTAAAATTTAACTTCAAGATTGTAACACAATGCATAATGTTTAAGGACCTGACGTAAATCTGAAGGAAGGGAATTGAGATCTCCTCATCTGGCCTCCAAGTCAGTAATGGTGATATTTCCATTCTCTGATTTACTTGGTGATGCATCAAAACTTGTAATATGTTTTCTGGTCTCATCAAATGAACTTGTTTCCATGAAAAATCCAGGCTCTTTTGGTTGTGGCAAAACAGGACCATCACTTCCCAGCATTGAAACAACTGATGGCAAGTTCGGTCTATCTTCTGCGAATCTCTGAACGCATAATAACCCCACGTGCAGGCATCTCTTTACTTGAGACTCTATGAATGTATCCTTCAAACATTCATCCATCACCTCCAAAATCCTGCTTTCTTTCCAAAGCAACCAGGCCTGCCAAAGTCACTACCAGGTAAGTTTTAACGCTTTTTAACATGACAAAAATAGCACGCATGAATGTATCGTGCATACATGGCCCAACAGGGTGACGTAGAGATCACAGTGTTCAAATCCTCTGTTCTTTTTCCCACTGATTATCTCTAGGAATACCACTCCAAGGCTAAATACATCAGATTTCTCTGAAAATTTCCCATCAATAACATATTCTGGGGCCATATAACCACTGCCAAAAATTATACATCATAAGGTAAGGTCACCACAGAAAAACCATGCCATTGGATTGTATATATGAAGAAAACTTACTATGTCCCAACAACTCTTTTTGTTCTACCAAGAGATTGATCCTCTTGGAAAATTCTCGCTAATCCAAAATCAGAAATTTTTGGATTTAAATTTCCATCTAGTAAAATATTACTGGTCTTGAGATCCCTATGAATAATCTTTAGTCTGGAATCGTGATGGAGATATAGCAGCCCCCTTGCCATTCCCATAATAATGTCATAACGATTTGGCCATGTCAAAAGTGTTCTACGATTGTGTTCTGCCAACAGTTGAACGAATGAGATTTTACAAGCAAAATGTTATGATGAAGCATAAATTAAAGTTTACCAAAGACAAATTGATCAAGGCTTTTATTTTGTAGGTATTCATAGATTAGCATCCTTTCTTCTTCTTCAATGCAACATCCCAAAAGTCTGACGAGATTTCTATGTTGAAGCTTTGCAATGAGCATAACTTCATTTTTGAACTCTTCCAGGCCCTGTCCTGAGCTTCTCGACAATCTTTTGACTGCAATTTCTTCTCCTAAGGGCATGTTCCCCTGCTTATGCATGTTAGCATGCGAAATAATTTTTTTTCTTTTTACAACACTCAAGCAGTATGCTCACCTTGTAAACAGGACCGAAACCTCCGACTCCAATCATGTTTTCCCTGGAGAAATTATTTGTTGCTTGCACAATGGTGGCCATTTTGATCACAGGTAATTCTAGATCCTCATTTCTCCATTTTACTGCTATGGAGCAAATTGATAAAGCATCAGTATTAGATTTTGAACATTCAGAACCATCTTTATTTTAGAGAATTACACTAGAGAAGTCCAATTGTTACCTAGCCTCTTTCGTCTTGCCATAAGAAGTTGAGCCGCATTGATAAAGGCTGAGACGAGAAAACCAGTAGTCAATGATATGAATATTATATTCATACGCCTTTTCTTCTCCTTCTCCTCCTCAAACCCGATGCTAAAATCTACAGGGTAATTAACAGCACGCATAATATTTCACTTTATTTTACAAGCTCAAACAGCTTCTACATTATTGAAAAGAAAACAATTAGCATTCACAATACGCATGAAGGTAGTATATCTCAAGTAAACCATCTTGCAATTAGCCTGGGATATGCAGATGTAAATTTGGTATCGAAATTGGCAATTAAGAAATGGATTACCTACTTCAGAAAGTGGTACGCGGATATAGATGTTCTGCTTACTGTGTGCAGTAGTAAGTTCTTTGGTATCAATTAAATCCCCATACCACATCAAGTAGCCATTGTCTCCATTAGTGATGATTGGACTAGCATATGCAGTGCAGCTGCAGTCTTTTAAGCACTCGCCTTTGCACTCACCGAGGCTCATGCTTCTGTTGAACCGAAACCTCAACATATTCGGATACTTCACCCCTCTAATCTCCTGAAATCCATCTCCACCCTGGCAATTCAATGGTTTTGTTCTAATACATCCACCCGACCAATCTTGAAGGTCCCAATCCTTTTGGTACTTAGGGGCAAATCCCCTAAAGCACTGACATCTAATTGGCAACTCAATCTTAGATCTGCAGATACCATTAGGACCACAAGTCCCGTATTCATCGCATGGTTCTTGAGGAAATGTGAAGGCAAGATTCCACTTGTCTTTTCTGGCATTCATGGTATAGCGCTGGATTGAACCAGATGTATCTAGTTTAGTTCTCTTGAGAATTGAATCCTCGTAGAGTTCTCCAATAGATATCAGCCTCTCTTCCTTTAAAACAATGTCTGGAGTGAAAAGGTCGTTGGGAAACGGTGGAGAGCCACTAAAATATATCCCATTCCACTGTCCAAATCGGTATGCTTTAATTCTCCCTCTCATAGTTACAGCCTCAGGCAATTCCCTGTTTTCGATCCAGTGAACAAAATCACCTGGAGAAGGATCATCCGGATTTCTCCATGATGTCAAATTCCATTTCAGGCCAGCATCACTGTTGACCACCAACTTCATTCCTGGTAACATGGTGTCAGTTGGATAATCAAAGCTCTGCCACATGTAGCCTTCTGTCTTGCCGTCTACAAGGACCATGTTTCCAGTATCCAGGAGCTGTAAATGTAATCCTCTTGTATGCGGTGATGAAACAACTGACCAAATAATGTTTTTGCCTTTGCATATGACAAGACTTCCATCTCCAGAAATCATGAAAACTACACCTTGTGATTGTGAGGGAGTGATGGGATTATTTCGATTTGCAACCCAAACTACAACATCTGGTGTGCTCTTGTACCATATTCAGAAGAATTTGTTCAAACATTTCCCAGGTGAGAAGAAACCCATTACAAAAACTTGGTTTTGAGAAATCAGCGTGTACTCAGTACCAAGCCTTTGATTTGGAAAAAGTATGTGATCATCGCCAGGTGGTATTCCCATAGAAGCAAAGGAATGCAGCAGTGAAAAGAGAATTGTAGTGAAAATGAAGCGTACCATGTTTGCTTCGCGAGCAGAAGCTTATCAAAGTTTAATATAATAACGACGGAAGAAAGAAACGGGGATTCAAATGAAGTGGGATGAATTTTCAACCTACGGCAGTCAAAATTGAAGAAATGGTCGATACAGTTTTTTTCATTTTTATTATTGTACTAGTCCAATTCCAATAGCTAGTGACTGTTACTTTTGACGTGAAATATAATTAATTTTAGGGTGGCGTGTCTTTGGATATGCATGATTATATTCCCGGGTTAAGTGTTTAGTTTCTTGAAAAGAAAAATAAAAATAAAATAAATTTGAAAGTAGGCAAGAAAATTTAAGAATTAGATAATTAATATAATTTTGTGATAAATAATATTTTGAAAAAATATTCAATTATATTACAAACTATGTATTTTTTTTTCAAAAATAATACAAACTAATTTTCCAGCATTGAAATGCTAAGTCGTGCCCCGATTCCACTTCATGGCCACGTCAATCATGTCATGTAATCTATTTTAAGGGAATAAATTCAATTATTATAGTACAAAACTATTCAGTGTTTGTAAAAAATAATACAAATTATACCAAAATTTTAAATAAATGTACAAACAATTAAAAATGGTCAAATATATGACGATTTTAATTTTTCGGCACCTGAGTCAACAATCCTTATTTTCACGTCATATAATATTTGTCACATTAATTAAGCTCAAATAAGCTTATTTTCAATTTAAGTTTTTATAAAAACATTTGTTTTCTATTTATATAGTATATTTGAATATTTCGAAACATGTATTTGAAATTATTTTGAATATTTAGTCAGAGCACTTTTATTAATTACTAAATCATGTGAAGTTGATACCAATAGCTTTATTCGAACTTAATTTGATTATCTTGTTTCTAATATTGAATTCACTAAGCCTAAATG
>AYJT01077930.1:0-16883 GCA_001278415.1 Ocimum tenuiflorum | reverse complement strand
TCCAGTGCAAGGATCTTCGTCCAGATGAACACAAGAATCTGCCGCAGCTCTGGAGTGCTAGTTTGTAAAAGTTTCAGAACATAAGGAAATATTCCCACAGATAAGGCCTGCAAGTGGGACAACAGTGTGGATAAATGTCAAACCACAAAATTCAACAATGATTCATTAATCAGATAACAAACAACAAAGCAAGAAAAAGTACCAGTTCCACAGCCCAAGGACCCATATCCAAAAATCTACCAAGGAGTACCAGAGCCCGAAATCTGTGGCATTGACTGAGTAAAACCTGAGTGACAAATAGAAGGGGAGGGAGGTTAACTAGCCAGCATCGACCAAAACAAGACAAACATATCAACAAAAGCATGGATATAAGATCCCCAGAACTACCCATTCAGAACTAAAGTTTCTTTGCTTGGTCAGTGAGCAGTTTGCATGTAGCTGATACGAGATTATTTATAACTCAACAATCAACACAAATAATGAGTGCACAAAACAAACTGCCAAGGGGGGTTGGATCTAGTAGAACTTTCTCATTCTATCCTCAAATTTAAAAACACAGAATTAGACACAGAACAAGTGGATAAGGCCACATGAAATTCTCTGAATAGAAAAATAGGTTACTCACATAATAGGTACAATATGAAGAAATTTTTATGCCAACAATGTCTCACCTGGAGAACAATGGGTAACTGTTCTGGAGGCTTTTTATATTCTGATCCATGATCAAGCCACACTTCAAAAGCTGTTAACTGCTCTGTGAAAAATGGGCTTGGCTGCAGATGAAAACAAAAATCCTTAAATCGAGGTCGTACTCCTGATTAACTAATAGCATGAAGCATTGACACTTCTGTGCTAGCTCTTTTAATATCTAATCCTACATGAACAATACATTGTGAAACGCATATGGGAGAAAAAGTTGATGTGAGTACCTGGAACTCTGCATTTGGGTCCTCAACTAAAGTTGGAAGCTGAGAAAGACAAATTTCAGCAGCCATATCCCACGCATCCCTGCAGAGCACAGTAATAAATAAACTGATAGATCAATATCAATACATGAAAAAAATACGAGAGTTTAGATGCATGTGGAGAAGAATATTAATTGAAGTTACCACATATGATGCTGATGTGTAGGTGGCAACATTGGATATGAAATAGGCGAACAATTTGCAGAGCGCATAATCCTTTCAGCCAGTAAAAAGTTTCTAAACAGGCTGGCAACCAAAAGATCTTGCCTGAACAACCGCTGGAACAAGTCTGAAATTCAAGTTGGCATTGCTAGATAATATTAATCATGCTGTCCAAAATTAGAGTACACAAAGACCGCATGAAATCCTCACTTTCATTTCATTACCATGTGGAAGCACATTCCAGGCTATTGTGTCAGTCACAGCTGTGAATATCCAGTTCAACTCCCCAAGAAGAGTCTTCCGGTCTGTTTGACGACCAGGAATTCTATCTATCAATGAATAATCAAAAGATTCGTGCAGCAGCGACCGAGTGCAAAACCTGAAGAATAAATGCAAAAAAGTCCAAATATATAACCGAATCTAATCAATATGAATGTAACACAAACACTAGGGCATCGCAGCTCATAAAGTTTAAAGATATCAATCATAGCAAAGAATCATTTTTCCAAGGACCGTGAATGATCTTTTTCCTCGTAAATGTAATGATTTTATCATGGATTGCACGTTCGCAACCAGGTCAAACAACCTTGAGATAATACATAAAAAAGTACACCAAGAATTGCATGGAAAACCTAAGCCATCTTCAAACCATCTACAAGAACATAGCAGCTTCTAGCAACAATATGAAAAGAATTTCATATATCAATTAACTCCTGATGATAAAAAACTTAAGGAAAACCAGAAAGGACTGAAGATGTAAAGACGCAGTAGATCACCATCTTAAAGCCATTTTTATCGGAGTCGTGAGGCAAGAAGTAAATACGTCAGCAGGAAATTCAGCACTTTGAGGAAGTGTCTCATGAGCTTCACAGGCTGCAAGTAAAATGCAATCCCTCGTGGGAGCTCCCGAAGCTGAAGTAGAATAATCCTGGAGCTGGCGAGTAATTAGACATATTTCAAAACAATTAATATGTTAATTTAAATAAATAATACTATATCCATTGGAAAAGAAACTACCTGGATGAAGGCACTAACAATTAGCCCAGCAGCAGAACAGTCAAACACATAGATAGATGGCGTCTTCAGCCAAGAATCCAGATCACTAATTGGCAGTGGGATGTACTGCGTATAACTCTACACAAACAAGAAAATAAGAGAAAGAGAACTGGGGAAAGTGAAATTGGGAAAGCAAGGTTGAGGATCAATATGCATATACGAGTTGCTGAAGAATGTACCTTATTAAATAGCCAAATTTCACCATTAGGGGTTGGCTTAGGCACTCCATGTCCATTGTAGTGGAATAGAACTCTCTCAGATTTCGCATATTTACGGCACGTTGTGCAAAGTTTCTTGACCTCTTCAACAGTGGGGTCTAAAGAATACTTGTAACGAGCCTGCCCATTTGTGAAAATAATGATAATATCATTCTAGCATGTATACCATAACAGAACACCTCTAATTATTTATTTCTTTTTTATGTTTAAAATGAGTTTTTCCATCAGTAGGCTTATTAAAGAGTCAATTAATGATGTGAAAACAGTACGACATTATGGCTTCATACCTTCGGTTGCCACCTTTCATATTGTTGATTCAAGGTTCTTCCAATTGATTCGAGAGCTTTTTGTGGTGCCATTGAGAATGGATCTAAAATAGGGTGATACAGCACATGAAGAAGACATATACTTTACCAATATTTTGCAGAGTAATAATAACACTAGAACAGACGAGATATACCGTATGAACAACAGATGAGGGGCGAAATATGAACAGCGGTTAACCTTATAATATAGACAGTTGATCTCCAGCTAGCAGATAATAAGACTTCTATACAAGGTAAACAGTACATGGCTAGTTCAATGCTTTTATAATCCTTTGTTTTGTTTGCATATAATAAGAAAAGAAGCAACCTCACATGTTTTCTAACACCCACAAGCCACAACTGCACATAAAACCTAATAAAGCAGTCATTCACCCACATTAAGCACATTTTCCGGGTCTCTAAAATTAAGCATCAATGGCTTGAGTCAATGAACAAAGAATGCTCTATAACATAAAGCCCCTAAGCTACATAACTCATCTCAAAATAGACATAAGAAGCAATCACACAACTAAATCATAGTGCAGTCAACATAAAGCTAACTTAATATCAGAAGAGAAAGGCAGAACAAGTTTATACCAATCCAACATTCCATCCGCGCACAAGGAGATATCTTTATTACATCAGGTGGATCAACGCTGATATTTAAACACAAAACTAAGGCAACACATCCTGTCTTCATCTGCAATGAATGTGGAGTTAACACAAAACACATTATAATATAAAAGAAAATCTATTATTTAATACATCTTACAAGATTAATATTTTAGCCCAAAAGATAACATATGAATCCAAAAGATAAATAAAATCAAAGAGTTAAACCCACATATTGACTGGCGAAGATCTGAATCGCTGTCAATAGTTTAAAAATTAGCAACTTCTGTCTAAACGCACTTTTCAAAATGGTCCAGTAAAATTCAAGAAAACAATTAATTGGTCCAATCAGAATAGAAAATTCCCATATCCAATCCTTAAGCAAGAATTAACCTTCACTTTAGTGATGCAGATTAGATTGTGATGATATGAAGAAGCTAAGGATGTGAGGAATGAAAATCATTATACAATTTGAAGCTTACTGCACATAACTAATAAATTATTAAATTAACAAATAAATGATCATGGAGGGGAGAAAGTAAAGAAATAGACGGCTCCCCAAAACAATGGCATAGTCATTGGACCATCTTATTATGCCAAGCCCATTATCGTCCACGTCCAAAACTTCTGAATAAAAAGAACCCAATTGAAAGCAAAAATCTAAAGTGGCAATAGTCTCATAAATAATAAGAATTTGATTGCAACGACTGATGATAGAAAGATCCATCCTTACTAAAACTATTATCAATTTAAACTAAAGTATAAATGGCTCCAAATATTAACAAAATTATCTAGTATCATGCTTACTAACACTAAAAACCATCAGAGCCCACTAAATGACCCAAAGATCATCACAACTATTGGCAGTGAGTCTATTCGGAAAACATTGTTCATCCAATAATACAAACCAATTCGACCGGTTACAATTGCAGCATCATTTTAGCATTACACAATATTTTTCAACAACTTTATACAACAGCAAATACAATATCCCAAATAGCTATCATCAACTAGGTTCGTGTCCTCTGGAAACAGTTAAAACTCAGGAACCGAAAGCACTCAAGCTTAGCGATGTGAATAGCAATAAAGAATCGACCAATAAATTTAACAGAACATACAACACATACATACAAACAAGTGATTCGGAAGCTTACTCGATCCCGGGGCCGCCACTTAGAGACTAAACCGCTGTCCGACGGCCCTGAAGGCACAGAGTCCTCAAATCCATCGTGCCGAAGCTCACACAACACGACAGTCTGCGGCAAGTAAGCCATGCTCGTCGTGGTGGTCATCGCTGCATAGCTACTGCTGGCGGTCTCGGTTAAATCGCGAGCATTGCTACTATCATTACTATTGACAACACTATTGCTACTGTAAACACTTCTTTCGCCATCCTCCACAGCATGATTCCCATTCTCGGTGAACTCTTCCAAGTGATTCGAAACCGCGGTTGTAGACTGCGAAAACCGTGATGCAGCCATCAAATCCCCCAATGCCATAAAAAGTACCCTAATTTTCAATACCTGTCAGCCCTGCCCTAGTCGAACTGATTTCGGAGGGCAACTCATAACAGGAACCCTAATTAAACCGATTGGCCCGCAAACACGAGGGTTTTAGGCAATCTTCAGTGTAGGAGAGTACAAAGATAGAGCGAGCGGGATTTAGGTTTAATAAACGGGTGCCGATTAGTCGACGAAGCCGGTGAAAGAACGGCGGAGAGACACGGGCAGAGGAGAGGAGAGAGAATCCAGCTCTGGAAAACCCTAGGCGGCGCAGTCCCTAGTGATGGCGGTGACGGCGGCGGAACAGGTGGAAAGAGTCGATGGAGGCGTAGATATACATATGTATATACAGAGAGAGGGAGAGAGAGAGAGAGAGAGAATCGAAGGGGAGATGTCAAGTGTAATTTTCGGTTTTTATTATTAATCTTACATTTCTTTTTTTTAATAAAATAAATCCCATTTTGGAAACTATTATTCTTTAAATAAATTCGAATTTCTTTTTTTGCTTGCTTTTAGTATTTTGAAATAACGAAAAAAAGTAGTTAAATTTATTTATTTTTATTGCTCCATTGTATATTGGGTTGGTGATTTTAAGCACGTTTTTTTTACAGTTGTATTTAAGTATTTAACCTAATGTTTGACCAAATATAAGGGGCAATCCCTACATTCTATAGGGTGTAATATTTGTTTTTTTCTTTTTTTTTTTGAACACCCATCTTAAAATATTAATGGAGATATATACCATATTATAACGTCGCTAAATTCGATAATCACTTATTAAATTGTTAATGCCAATCTCAAACTAGCGACTTGTATTCAGTATTACGTTCTATTCGTCCTTATTATTTAATATGTGACTAAAAGATATTATTCATCGAAAAAATTCACTCTTTACTATAAATAATATTTTTATTTAACGCAAATTTTATGTTATACTCTATTTTACAAGTTGCTTCTAATAAATAAATAATTATACATACATGTATGAATATTCATACATCAATCATTATTCGTTTCATTTTAGCATATTAACAAAATCATTGATCATACGATATATATCGGTCAAACATGTTAATTATTATTAGACATGGACACACGTGCATTACCATTTCACAAATACTTCTCCAATGCCTTAAATATTTCAATGTGCTAAGAATATTATGGAACTCATTTATTATACTCCCAGATTTAATATCTGTCATCATTCATTTTGCCCAGAAATAAAAGAAGTTCACGCATTGGCAAACATATTTTCAAAAGAGTAAGGAAGGTCTTATCTTAGGAAAAGAGAAAATAATACATTTGGCTCAACCCCGTGTTACGACGAGCCTTAAAAAAATCTATATTTTGATTAGTATCGTATAAATCAAAAGAAAATAAAACATGAAACTGGACTATAGTACAATACTTCCCACAATCTTCAATTATTATGTACATTGACCTTTTTATATAGATGTGTTCAGAACTCTCTATTGTTTACATTTAAGAGTAGAGTTTTTGTTACACCCCCTAAATGATTTAGACGAATCAATCTATCTTTTTATCCTAACCTACCTAATTCAATTGAACATGGAGCATGAAAGTGAATTATTTAGATCCATCTAAATTATTTAGGCGATTTAACACAAAATTTTGTCCATATTTAATAGATTCTGTTACAAGAGTGAGACTCTAAAAAAAAGAGCGAGCCTCTAAAGCACACATAATATTTTTTTATAACTAAATCTATATCTATATCTATATATATATTAAAATAATACTTTAAGTTTCTCTCCAAAATCACTCACCTTAAAACTAATATATATAAAGTATGTTAATTAATTTTTTATAAAATACTAATTAATAAATTTATTTGTTTAACAACAAATTAGAAACAATATTGTCAACATGCTACGCATCGGTGCAAGTGACAAGTCGAGCCTGTCACATAAATACTGACATCCAGAACTCATTTTTTCCATATGAAAATCAAGATCGAATATAACTTTTGGGTCTCACGAGAAGGCATGCTTGTATATATTGCTCATATCAGAAGGTCTGTCTGGCTTACAATATTCATGGCCACAATCCACATCTCAATCACCGCCGGCCCACCGCCGCATGTTGGTGTTGGGCCACCATTACTATATAAAAATTTCATCAAACTTTGGAAAAACAAAGAAAATACAAAAACATCAACTTTTCTACTTATAATTCATGTCATATGTTTCAGTGCAAGTCAAGAGCCAAAATCAGCTCCGAAGTGAGGCGAAGGTTGAAATATTTGGGAGTGGCAAACTCAGAGTTTGAAAATTGTGGTGGTTCTTTCTCGAGTATTTTGTATATGAAAATTCTGATCGATTATTGTGGTTTAAATCGTAGGATTATAACTATTACTTTCATAGATGGACCACCAATTGAATATCCATTATTAAATTAAATTTTCGAACAACTGTGAGTTGCCCCAAAATTAAAAAACAAATTTATATTATGAATTAATCAATTTAGTAATCAAATATCGACTAAAAATTTAAAATATAAATACTAACAATTATTAAATGCCTTAATTTAGTGGAATAAACTTAATTTCAATCTGCAACATTAACCTAAATCATAATAAATTGAATTTTTTTTGTAATAATATTGAATAAACTTTTAAAAGTTTTAATTGTGGAGTAGAAAATAAGAGTTGAAGATACCATGTCCATCAAAAGATGCATAAATTAATTGCAAGTATCACTATTTTTTATTCTTAATTTTCCAGATAAAAATTAAACTTACTTCTATCAGTTACTTATCATAATTTTTTTTATTATATTCCGACACCTGATTTATCGCTATTTTACGATACCAAATGTAAGAGCATGCACGCGTAGAGGTAGTAATATAATATAGTATAATCAATGAAAAAACACACATTTCCGTTATGTTTCACTCCAACATGATTACTAGTTGCCAATAGGATCAACATCATTTATTTTTAATTTGTAGATAAAAATTAAAACTTACATTCAACCGTTACTCAAATTTTTTCTGAAAATTATGTTCCAACACCAAAATTTGTCGCTATCGTAGGACACCAAGTATAACATGAACGAGCAGGGCTAAATCTAGTAATATTATATAATATAATTAATAAAAAACAGATGTTTTGGTTATGTTTCACTTAAACATGATTAGTACTAGGCAACAATTGATTAGTGCTGGGTGAAGGTCGTGTTTTATGATGGGTGGCACGTCATTATCTAGCCGAAACGCATCAAAACAACCACGATGCTGCTAAAAGTAGACATCATTAATTTATTTCACATTTTTATTATGTTCTCTAAATTTCATAATTAAGTTGTTGAATTTTTTTTCCTGTCACACACCCCCCACCATGAAAAGGTAATCTTGGTCTAAGATTTTTTGGGTTTTTTTTTTATTATCTTCTCGCGCTGTAACATTTATATATTAGAAGGTTTAATTGTTAAAAGAATTAAAAAAGGATTTCTTTAGTTATTTTTGTAATTTATTAATTAAATTGATATGAATAGGACTTAGATTTTTTTTTTAATACGTGTTATCCCTCGGCTGCACATTAATATGACAATTTTCATAAAAACATTACTCTATGGCTTAAGTTTGGTGAGCTACCTATTTTACCGTTTAAAATTACGACAATTTCGTATTAATTGTTGCACTTATATTTGTTGTTTTTGGTTATAAAAGTATAAATAATGTGCTACTGTAGCTGCATTTTATTAAAAGAACAAAAATTGTGAGATATTAAGTCCGAATGTAAGACTAAAACTATATAAGCAAAATTAAATTTAAATTATATTTATTCATATGTACTATTTTTTGTGTTATTAACTCCAAATCATATGCCTTTTTTAAGTACGTGCCTAATTTGAGTGACGATGCGCTTTTTCCCCTCCCTCTTTTGGCTATCATGCCACTGTTTGTTGAGAAGCTAACAACCAAATTTGTGAAACAATCAATAATTTAATTGACATGTCGCCATCTCATTTAAATTCAAACAATTCCATCAAATTGATAGTATAATTTTAGGAGTATGTGCTAGCTGTTAACTAGCTCAAAACTTATCGAGTAAGTGATAACACAATCAATCGGGTTCAAAATGCTTCCATATTAGTTGAGGAGAGAGAAACAGTAAAGATAAAATTTGAATTTATTTTGTCGGGAATACTTTTTTAAAAAATATGGAGTGTAATATTTTGGGGAAAGAATGTATCATACAGACCCTAAAACTAATAACAATTTCCAAGATCACACCATCTATGATCAAGATCAAAACAAATGTTACAAGAAAAATCTTAACCCTACATGCGTGGTACAAGAAATGGGCATCAAAAGATATGGGATTTTAATTATAGAGACAAAATCAGTGTTAGGGCCTACTACAGCTAGCAACTGAATTTTGGCCCATGAAGAACTCACCCTCACAAAACACATGTTATGATGCTCTTTCTATGCTAACATACTTCAAAACTTGTGTGTGTGTGTGTGTGTGTTTTTTTAAGAGAAAAAATGAAGAACATTTGTTGTTTGCTTGGGTTGACAAACAATAATGAGAAACCGCACGAGATATCTAAGCTTTCAAACCAAGAAAAATCGAGGGTGTCAGATATTTTCTGAAGTTTTTGTTGGAAATTGATACAAAAATATAAGAAATAGTACCCAGTTTGTCAAGAATGATTACGTTTGGGTGCTACCAAATTATAATATTTTTTAGAGATAGTAATTTGCTTGATTGAATACAAATTGTTCTGTCTTGGGTAAAAGATGACAATTTTAACTGAATATCATGCCGTATGAATATACCCTTACAAAAATTTGAGCACGTGAATATTTTATGGAGATTATGTTCCAATAGAGATAAATCAATATTTTCACGAACTCTTTACTGGAGACTTGGGGCTATATGTTAATAATTTAGTATTTTCCCCTTGAAAACTATTTGAACACTTCTGTTTGAATGAAATCGAGAAGGATTTATTGAAAAGTTAATCGGGTTCGTAAAATGCCTTTCAAGCATGAAATTCTCACTTGGATTGGGCCTTGGATGCATGAGTTTGGGTGAAATTAAAAAAATGGTTCATCACATTCATCTCTAATTATTTTACGTAGACTGCATACAGTAAATAATATTATCATTATACGCGTGATACTAGTTATAAGAATTTTTTATTTCCTATGATTATTTATCTATTAAAAATTCTTAAATTTGAAAATAAACAGTTTTAAATTTAAAAAAAAAAAGATCCTTGAAATTGATCTACTTTAGGAATTTGAAACAAGACCCAATAAATTAACAAGAAAAGAAATGCACGCCTAGCTATGCGATATGATAAATACTTGGAGTCCAAGTTTACATTATATTTCCAAGAATCATACACAAATTCACACATTTATGATTGAGCTTACGTACAATATTCATTATATGGCTGAAACATTTTGATTGAAAAAGTGTATGTGAATGGCTGCCTCACAGCTTCCCCATGGCAATGTCCATTGCCTCCACCATGAAATCTGCATCAACATATCATGAACATGAGTGTGTGTGTGTGTGTGTGGGAGAGAGGGAGAGAGAGAGAGAGAGAGAGAGAGAGACCAGCATCCTCCTTGTTGAAGCAGAGTGGAGGGGTAATTCTGAACACATTCCCATAGAAGCCTCCTTTTCCCACCAAAACTCCCATATCTTCATTAATTATCAGACAACATTTGTTTCAACTCAAGTCTTGATGATAGGAGAATTAACCCATCAATCCATAGATACCTTTCATGTCTTCCATCACTTGCACAATCTCAGTCTTCGCCGGCATTTTGAGCTCCCCATCTGTGACTAGTTCAACCCCGAGCATTAGCCCTCGTCCCCTCACATCACCAATAACTACACGTACCGGAAAGGGAGACATTGTTAGTGCACAGTCACACACACATAGAAGGTATCTGAATACCCAACAACATCCTGAATAAGTATTTTAAACTTTAAATAATATAAGTATAAAATAATAAATATTCGATCATTCGACATTCTTTGAAAAATAACAAATGATAATAATAATTAAGTATTCAACACCTCAATATAGAGAAACCAGAAATATATAATGAAACCGATTAATTAGGTGATGCGAGGATGGTCACTTACTATCATGTTTGTCTTTGAGCGCGTTGAGACGCTCTTTCAAATAAGTACCCACGACACGAGCATTCTCTTGAAGATTCTCCCTCTCGATTACTCCAAGCACGGCAAGTCCTGCTGCAGAGCACACAGGGTTCCCTCCAAACGTGTTGAAGTAGTTTCGTTGTGTCAGCACTTCAGCAATCTTCGGAGTAGTCACCACTGCACCCAGAGGGATCCCATTCCCGATCCCCTGCGACCACACAAGTTTCATGCAACACTAAATTAGGTGTAGCACATTTGTACCCCCAAATGGTTTATATGTATATGTATATGTATATATTTATTTATTAATATTCGACATCCTATAGAGAGTTCTAAAAGAATAAGTAAAATTTAAAATTGTGCCCCCAACCATATAATTAGTCATGCCAACACTTAATTTTTCTATTCTTTTTTTTTTTCGTTGTTGTTGTGCAACAATTTGTTACTGAAAAATTTATAATTTTAGTGGACAATTTGAATTAGGATAGTCTTTTAGTTAAGGGATAAGGGTTCAAATCCACATTCGAGTAACATGAGTTATGATTGCTCTATATGTTTTAGTTTTATCCAATAATTATCGTTTAAGAAAGCAAAATCTCACAACACATTATTTTTACATAGATATTTGCATCAAATTTCATATAAAACCTTTGCCATTGTGACGATGTCAGGTACTACTCCTTGTGTCTGAAAGCCCCAGAAATGGGTGCCAATCCGAGCAAAGCCGCATTGGACCTCATCAGCAATGCAGAGGCCTCCATGTCTTCTGACACTATCGTATACAGCAGGTAAGTAGCCCGGAGCTAGCTCGACTATTCCACCAACACCCTATTGAAAACAATGTTAGTATGAAGACAAATGAATGAATACTATATACAGTATGTCGTGGGAGGTGTCTACTTGTATGGATTCAGACATGAAAGCAGCAACATGGCCGGATGTCCCAAATTTGATAACATCTTCAACATCTTTCGCGTATTTCTGACCGTCCGATCCAAAGACGCCTCTGTAAGGATCAGGATTCAGAGCATGATGCACTCCATTCTGTTCAACCAACATCAAGAAATCATCATCAGCCAACAAAAACTCACCAGTCAGGATGCTCATGTAGGGCCTAAAGCCTAGATAGTCTAGTAAGACCTAGGCAGTTTTTATACGGTACTTGTCGTTACATTCTTTTTAATTTTTCTTACATTTTAAATATACGACATTACAAGATAAAAAAAAAAAAGTTAGTCACGTGAAAATAAAGATTCTTTCAACATTAGAATTTCACTTTTACAAGTTTCAAGAAAGCAAAGTTTGATCCATATTTATCCAAACATCTTAAATAAGTACTTCAAATTTTATGTAATAAAAATTGGTTGCTTGGGCCGTCTAGACCGATGCCTTGACGGCCCAGATGACTCTTATTCACTGAGTAATAAAAACCTACATAATAAAACCAATTATTGATTTTTTGTTCACCTGTGTAATATTGAATTTCCAGTTGGATTGCGCGGTGGCCGCCATCGTGCCTGCTCCATTGCCATGATAAGCGTTTCTCAAGGAAACAACGTCGTGGCTGCCGGTGTACAGTCTAGCCATCATCATGGCTAGCTCATTCGCCTCTGTCCCAGAATTGGTGAAGAACACAACCTACTCATAAAATTCAATTGCAACTAATTAATAACACAAGTAATGTTCCATAACAATTTCCCATCATTGTAGCAATTTGATAAGCAAATTAATTAACCTTGAGATCACCAGGCAGCTTTGATGCTAAGGCCTCTGCAAAATCAGAGATGGCGTGATTGAGATAGAGGATGGTAGAGTGCTGTAGATTCTTCGTTTGATCCACGACGGCCTTCACCACCTCGGGGTGGCAATGGCCGCAGCACACGGTGGCTATGCCGCCAAAGGCGTCGAGGTATCGACGGCCCGTCTCGTCAAACAAGTATTGCATCTTGCCATGGACCACATTAACCTGTTGGGAATTAGCTCATCGTTAGCTACTCTAATTTTGACTCAATAAGACTTTTTGGAGCTAATTTGGTTAACTAAGTATGAATAAGACTTTAGCTTGATAGTATCTGGCTCGTAACTAAATACACCAACTTTCGTTAGCTTTGATACTTAGTTTGAGAACATATGATACTTTTCGTAAAGAAAATATTATTTTTTTAAAAAAAGCTCATTTAGATTCAATTAACTTTTATATATATTCCATCAGCCTCAATTTTTCGCTAATGAAGCTCAAAGATTGAGCAAGACGATATTCAGCTCGACTCAGTTTTAATTACACTCCTACATACGTCATGTTTATGCATACGTACATGTACTCATCCGGAAGGGGTTGCCGGATTTTTTATGTAATATGCTGTTTCAATTGAATTGTTTTCACGTATATATTATTTTTAAAATGTAATTTTGGTTTAATATTAATAATGGAAGAGAATAAGTAAAAATAAATGCTGTCACGAAAATGTTTAGGTCCGTCGCTGTATATATACATGCGCTATTGATTTTCATAATAAGCCAACAATTCATGAGAATGATCGCGAATATTTATGATTATTATCATATATATATACACACACACATATAGAGTGCATGATCACTATTGAGTGAGAAAATTAAAGGTATTTATTGATTAGGTAAAACTCACAGGTTTCTTATAAAAGTAGAACATGGAAGGGCTGAGGAATTCCTTCCGCTTCGCCAAGATCTCGGCGGCACTGGGGCCGGAGTAGGGCGGCGGAGTGTAGTCGAACGGGGGCATTTTGGGAGGTTCGTTTACGTCGGCGGCGGCAGCGCATGCACCGGCACTCTGGGAATACCCACGGCTCTGGGAATATTCCCATAATGCCCTCCTCATCGCCACCCTTTTAATCATCACTGCTAAGATTTAAAATATAAATGTATGTTATATATTTGTTTATAATAAATGATCGTGTTAGAAAGAATTATGGTTGTATATATGAAGGTGGGATGGGTATATATATATATATATATATTGACGCTTTGCTGCGTAAATAGTTCATATCTCCAAGGCGTTTTGTTAATTATTTGCTGATGGGTTTTCGGATTGGTATAACTTTGTCATTCGCATAATAGTATATTTTTTATTCAGTGGTTTCGTGGCGATAAGTTTGATATATATTTTTCAATTAATCTAATTAATTATGTGCCTTCTCTTTATTTTTTTATTAGAGTTAGTTTGCAATATTAAATCCAAATCTTCCGGAGATCACTGCGTAAATTCGGATCCTTAACCTTTAAGATAATAAGAAAAATGTTTATCCATTTACATATTGTCATCGTGTATATATATATATTTTACACTGTAGTCTTATAACTCTTTAGTGGAATATAATTGAAAATGTAAAAAAGTTTAAGGAAAATAAAGTATATGATTAGTCACTCCAAATCTGACTGGCTAATAAATTCGGTCACTATGGGTTTGATACATAAAAAGTTTCTGCAGAATATAAAGATCGATAAAAAAAATTAGAAAAAAATGAGCTACAAATAAACGGAAATACTTTAACGTTAAGCAGCATAATTAATAATTCGGCATAAGTCTACTGAATGGAATTTAAGATAAAAACGAGGCATCAAAATATAATTCGCCCCAACAAGAATTAATATAATAGTTTACTGAAAATATAGAAACACTTTAAAAATGTGATTAAAGTTGAGAACCTAACTTGCATGTCATTTCAAGTGAATTATTGCATTTGATGATGAGAGCATGAATTAATTTTTGATAAAAAATAATGAACCATGCCATGCCAATGACTAAATGATCCATATCAATGAATTTGGCTGGAATTATGGACCAGTTGCAATATATGTTGTCTCTATGCTAGATGCTATAGTAATTCCAGACAAGTAATCGTGTTTATAAATGTAATTATTAAAAGTTTAAAAATACTAAACTATTTGTCGTTAATTCTGGAAAAATTATTCGAATTAAATTTTAAAATATGATTGATACTTTAATCTATCGTGAACTCTAAAGTATAATAATTTAAGGTATAAACTATAGATAAACTCTAAAAATATCCTGAATTTTGAAATACAACAAGTTTAGGCGAAAAGCTCTGGCAGTACATACATTTGAATAAAAAACTTATCAATTTGATTTGTTACACCCCAATAGATTGTCGGATCTTAAAGCTGGGTATATGCTTTGAAAATCTATAAATTACTGAATTTTAAAATTTGAGAAGAATTTGAAAATTCATCCCAAATTTGAGATAAATCAGAATATTATCTCTTAAATTTAATTAAAAAAACTCCCAAAATAACTCTAAATACAAAGGTCATAGCAGACAAGAGAAGTGGGAAATATGTGGCCATTGTAGTTTGTACTCATAATGACAACAATTTAATAATAACCTCTGAATTTTTTAATATGTTGTCCGAGATAATGATAACTACTACGAGTGTGCAAATTGTTTGTTCCTAGGCCAAATAAATTGTGCCTTGTAGGATTCCCACTTCTCCACTCAAATTGAGTAATGCATCAAGGTATTTATCACTTTTGATGTTTACTTGATTTTAATTTATCTTAACTGTTAATTTAATTAATTACTCACAGTTGTTGTTACGTGAACGAACACAGACACTTCGATGTAAACTCACAAGTTTTATTTATAAGATTCTCACAAACTTAGGAAGCTTCAATCAAACAGATTTTCAAAAAATACATATATTTTGACATGATAATATTAAGATAGTACCTAGACTTCAGAAGTTATATAAATTATATACAATGGTAAAAGCAAAAGTTGAGAGTCGGGGCTCGTGTCCTAATATTATGCTAAAAAGATTGTAGATCTATCGCGAAAGCTCAAATTATAGGACTATATATATGGTCAGCCGACCCAATGAGTCCTAACATACATCCACCCACTGATCATATATAAAAAACGTATGTCAACCAAGGAATATATTGGAAGGCCAAAAGTTATGTGGATTTTAGCTTGCAACTTTCAAATTTATGATATATTATGCATGCACATCTGATTGAGTTATGAAATTTGAAGAAGTTTCGATAATATTTGTGATAATATCCATTACTATGTCCTTTTATGTGAGGTAATACGAATGAAGGTTCTATTAGATGATTTGGATTCTTTAATATGATAATGCAACTTCTTGAATAAAGCGAAATCCAAGAATTCACATTGTACAATACACTAAAGATGTTAACTAGGCTAATCGAACTGATCATCCACGGCCTTGACCAACCCATGAATGAGATGGGGTTGGGTGGTTGTGCATAGATTGGTTAGATAGGCCCTATTTAAGCCTAGGGCCGCCAAAACCCAAGACCGGTCTAGCTCATTCTCAAACTCAGCCAAGATCTATCTCGACTTTTAATCATGTATTATTAATTTTAATTAACTATTAAGATCTTCAACGGAATAAGATATTGATAATAAAGTCTAAAATTTAATTTTGTATAATTGAATAAAATTGCTTCATAAATTGAAGGTTTCCTTTAAAAATGTGTGAAAAATGAAAAAAAAAACATCTTTTCAAACAGATCGCACACCCGAGGTCCACCACAGATTTGGTCCAGGGCTTTATAGACCCACCCAGGCCCATTGTGCAGTTGCTTTAGGCCATGTTGGGCTGGGCCTATTCTTATGGTCCAGAGATTCAACAACAATCAAAAAATCAAACAAAACGACAACGGATTCTTATTCCTTAAGGTCTCCCTTGTTAGATAAAACCACGGGCTTCCATCTTGATGAACTTAATTAAATTTATATTTTTAATTTTTTAAATAAACTAATAAATTCATGAAATGTTCATTCTTTTATTATAAATAATAAAAATTATAAAAATTATTATATTTATTACTTATTGAAGTAATTATAAGATTTATTAATTTTACATTTCAGAGCTGAATTGTTAGC
>AYJT01077921.1:0-11624 GCA_001278415.1 Ocimum tenuiflorum | reverse complement strand
GGAGGAGGTGATAAATTCGAGGATATATGACGCCACGGTTATAGGAGAGCCGATGGCGCTGGGGAAGGACAAGAGCAAGGTGTGGGGAAAGATGATGGATGCAAGGATTTTGTATTTGGGGGAGGCGGAGCAGGTTCCGATTCCAGATGATAGAGAGTTGGAGCTTGAGATTGTGAAGAATATGCGGAAGAAATGCGTGGCAGCTGAGCGGTCTCTGTCGTTGGCTTTGGACGCTTTTCCTTGCAACTTGCAGGAGCAGCTCGATCAGTATATGGAAGATAGGTTTGATTTCTTTCTCTAAAAAGAGTGGGGGACTGTTGTGCCAGAATGATCAGTTTCGTTAATTTGTTTTGTGTCATTGAAAAATGATGATAGCGTGGACTGGGAACACTGCGTTTATAGTGGCATTCGCTGTTTTCTCGGCTTTGTTTGTAGATGTTGGACTGATTAGCATTTTTGTGTAAGACTATGTCTTCGAAATGCAAATTGTTTATGACACCAATTACAAGGTCCGTTTGGTCATGTTTTTGGAGTTGATTACAAATTCTTGAGTTTCTTTTCTTCAGAGAAACTTACAGTACAAGAAGTATTGCAGAATTATAATGAATACTCAGATATACTTCTTTTAACTTGCTCTTCCCCCGTATACTCCTTTCCTCTTAAGTTGCTGATATAACTTGACATACTCCATTAGGTTCTCTTATTTGTGTAATTCTCATCCTTAAAGTCGTAGGATTGATGGAGAGACCCTCAAATCTTTTGTCACTCATTGGCCGCCACAGAGTTGGCAAGAATATGAGCCTCTACTGACTTACTGCCGTCAGAATGGGATTCGAATTATTGCATGTGGCGTGCCGCTTGAGGTATTAACTCTTTCCATAAGTTTTATGTGTGTTTTGAATTCTATTCTAGTATTAGGTAAAGTTGTTAGGGTAAACATGTAACACCTATGCCTTGTAATATTATTTTGTAGAATGTGGAAAACTGGAAGGTAAAATAATCTGAAAAATTATACTATAAGCATGAGTTTTTACAGTTCAAATGGTTTTTAACTGGAAGGTAAAATCATCTGAAAAACATACCTATAAGCATGAGTTTTTTCAGTTCAAATGGTTTCTATAAAACAGAAAGTATGCCAACTTGACTCCTTATATTTAGGTTTATGTAAAAGTGTTTTCATATGCTGAGCCAAAACACAAGCTAGATTAGTAGTGTAGTACCTTTTAGGTAAAGTAGAGTACTTCACCTGTAAGTTCTCTTCGAGATTTTTATTAGTAAGTTCATGTGCTCTACATGCATGCAATTCATCTCCTTCCTTTAGTCAAGAGCACGTTAGAAGTGTGGCATTATTTCTGCTCCTCTATGTCAATCAAATTATTGGATCTTCATAAATTAATACTGTCATAGCATTCTTGTCGGTCGGGTAGGTGCTACGAACAATTCAGGTTTGGGGGGTTCATGGGCTCTCAGAAGGTGATCGTAAGAAATATGCCCCTCCAGCTGGCTCAGGCTTCATTTCAGGATTTCCTTCTATTTCTAGGAGATCATATGTTGACAGCATTTTTCCCAATCAGACTGCTAATTTCGGTCCAATGTCGTATCTCTCCATACAAGCAAGAGCTGTCGAGGATTATACAATGTCCCAAATCATTTTACGAGCTGTGAGTGATGGTGAATCCTCTGGCATGCTGATAGTGGTAACAGGTGCTAGCCATGTTGCATACGGTTCACGAGGAACGGGTTTACCAGGAAGAATTTCAAGGAAAATTCCGAAGAAAAATCAAGTTGTCATATTACTTGACCCTGAAAGACAACAAATACGAAGGGAGGGTGAGGTTCCCATTGCAGATTTTTTGTGGTATTCTGAAGCTAGACCTTGCACTAGAAATTGCTTTGATCGTGCTGAAATTGCTCGAGTTATGAATGCAGCAGGCAGAAATAGAGATGCCTTACCTCAGGTAAACTAATAGCTGCTTCAACTGTTTTCTTATGATTCACAGAAGCTTGAAGCCTTGAACAATTTTGTGCTTGTTCTTTGAGTTCCAAATTTCCTTATCATCAAATTTAGATAGTATTTCTGGTGGCTTTCAGTATTGTTTTGTTTTATTTTGGTATTTATGTAAATATAATTAGTGCTAGCAATAGTACAACACTACAACTTCTTTGTGTTTTTGTCCCAAAAGACTCAATTATAGCGCAAGATTTGGCAACATATGATTTCTATTGTATGTCTCATTGAGATGATTGTAGCCGTAAAGCCAGGGTAGAAATGGAGATGCCTTACCTTAGGTTAGTTTCTCAGATAGTGGCTTTAACTGTTTTCTAATGTTTAACATAACTTTGCTGCCTTGAACTCTTTTGTGCTTGTTCTTCAAATTCCAGTATTCCTTGTCATCAAATTCAGATAGTATTTCTGGTGGAGTTTCAGTTGTGTTTTGCTTTATTTTTGTATAGGAGTAAATGTAATTATAGCTGCCAATAGTGTAATTTCTTCATGCTTCTGTGCAGAAGAGTAAATGATAATGCAAGATTTGAGTACATATATAATCTCTGTAAATATGTCTCAGATTAATTGATTGGTAGTCTTAAATTCAGGGGAGGTTTTTGTCTTATGAACTTATGGATTTCTTGGCAAACTAAGTCCAATGTTAGATACTTACTATCGATATTTATTGGATGTCATTATTTTTCTCTCTCCTTTTCCTTCCCTAATTCCCATCTAAATAGGGTTAAGCAGAATCTGCAAGGGAGTATCACTACTTTGGTAAATGTAACTGTTTGCTTCTATGTTAATATCTATATGTGTTCTCAGTAGAAGCACAGAACTGAATGAGAAACATCTGAGTGTCAATTCATGTAAATATTCTACCTTCATGGGACTGACTTGAGAGTGAGGATCTATGTTCTGACAATAGTACTTCATTTTATAGTTCTTCCACAAGTCAACTCCAATTCATATTTCGAGCAACTGAGTTTGTATTTATGTTGCTGAACTACTGGAGATCCATCATTAGGTTCTATTTGTATTTTAATATTCCAAGGTTCACATTGTCAAAATCAATACCATGATATACCAACTTGAAGCTATGAAATTCTTGAAAGAATAAACTATCACAAGATAAGCAGTCTCGGTAAGGTTGATTTACCCAACAACAATAACATATTAGCTAAACTTCCTCTCCTTAATAAGTCGAATTCCAGGGCACTTTCTGTGGTTAACATTTTTCCAACTAACTTGGAAGATTAATAATTGCTTACACATATGACTTTACTGAAGTATTTATACTTATTAAACTTTTTAATGTATAATTAATGTATTGCATGGTGTGTATAATAATTTAATTGAGTTTTATGATTGTACGTCCGCAAACTTTCATAGTAAGTTGAGTACTTGAGTTCATAGGTGCTTATCTAAAGTCAACATTTTTTTTGCAACAGCTTGTGGAAAAAATTAGTTTCAGATTTCACATATGGCTTCACTGAAGTACATATACTGCTTTTAGTTCGATTATACTGAATATAATAGCGGAACAATCTTGGGTACTTGAGCATATATTATTTCTAAGAAATGGATATATTTTGCAACAATTAGTGGATTCGGGAGCCTGAAAAACGACTGAACTAAATGATATTTGGACTTCGTCTTCGATATTCAATATTAACTCCCCATTATGCTAAGTCTCATCTTTCAGATCCTTCATCCGAGTCCCCATATCTGACGTTAAAGACAAAGTAAGAGAATCCCTTGTACCATGTCAGATGACAATTCCTTCTTTTATCTTCCTTACTTTATTGATTTTGCCAAGTTTGCTATTGTTTTTGGAATATTTTAATTGTCGAGGAAACTAATTATCAATTTCTAAGGGGTAAATCTTCTACATGTTTTGGATTTAATGATAATGATTACCAATCTTAGTGATTGTGGAGTAACTCTTCATGGTATATGATTACCAATGTTAGTTATTGTGGAGTAATTCTTCATGGTATTTGATCGTTCGGGCCTGGATGTTTTATTCAGAGATCACAGGGTAATTGGTTGAATATGAAATTTTTCTGCATGCTGAAATACTTAAAGCATGTGTCGTGAGGTTTGCTCATTCCTCTCTCTTATTGTTTTTCATCTAATATATGGAGGTTTATATATTCCTCATAATCGCAAGGTTCTGTTGACGGGTATTCTGATATATGTGATTCTGAAAAAGTTTGATTTGCAGGCATTGTGAAGTTTGCGCATTTTTTAAACATCAGTTTATATGACCCATATCATACCATTGACAAAAAATTATTTGTTTATCAGGACCTTCAGAAAGGACTAGATCTTGGTCTGGTATCACCTGAAGTGCTTCAGAACTTTTTTGATCTGGAGCAATACCCTATTATATCAGAATTGACTAATCGTTTCGAGGTACATAGATATCCGTTCCTCCCAGTATTTAGCTCTATACTTTAATTACATTAGTGAAGCATAGGGGTGACAGGAAAAGCATATGTGGTTTAACTATGTTGTCATAATGCACAGGGTTTCAGGGAGCGATTATATGCAGATCCGAAGTTTCTGAATAGATTAGCCATTGAAGAAGCCATCTCAATTACAACTACCCTCATCGCACAATATGAGAGGCGTAAAGAGAATTTCTTTGAAGAGCTCGATTATGTTGTTACAGATACACTAAGGGGAGTAGTAGTTGATTTCTTCACTGTCTGGCTTCCAGCACCCACACTGTCGTTTCGCTCGAATGGTAGTGATATTGGTGAATTTGGAAGCATAGAAGCATTGAAAGGTCTTCTGGGGTCCATCCCAGATAATGCATTTCAGAAAAATCTTTCGGGCAAGGACTGGAACTTGAATCACAGAATTGCATCAGTACTTGTTGGTGGTCTTAAACTGGCTGGTGTTGGATTCATTTCTAGCATTGGTGCAGTGGCATCCTCCAATATACTGTACACAATGCGGAAGCTTCTTAATCCTAACTTTGCTACCAAGCAACTAAATAAACGATCACCCATACTAAAATCAGCACTTGTGTATGCGTCCTTTCTGGGAACGTCAGCTAATCTACGTTACCAGGTGAATCAACATTGTCCGCTAAATGTTAAAGTTCTCTCTGTCAGTTTGTTTCTTAAATATATGATGATATTACGAGTCTTGTTCTCTTCTTGTAATGTTTTACTGAATTGTAAGGCTTATTGCGTTAGATCCATTTTAAGGTTCAGACCTAAATTATTGTTCTCCCCTACTGTTTGTGTAATCCAGTGTACTATAAAATTCAACCTAAACCACAATCACGTCGGGTAACTGAACTGCACAGTAACTGCCATGAAATGACAAATATGTGTAATAGATAATAACTCCTATTAAATTGTAATGATGCATGAACTCTTGATGTTTTATGTAACATTCAACAAAATACTAAAAAAAGGTGGCGTTAATGAAACCGGAGAGTTATAAAGGGAACTTTCTCTTCAACAAACAAGCACTGTGTTATTATCTGTTTACTTAGTTTTTGAGTATATGATGAAAACAATTGTCTTTTTGATCTTAAAGGTTATTGCAGGAATAGTAGAACATAGGATTTCCGACCAGCTGTCTGACCATACATTACTTGTAAATATGATATCTTTTGTGGCTCGAACCGTCAATTCCTATTGGGGAACCCAGGTTAGGCACATAAGATATCAAACTGTTATGTCGTGCTACTTTCATTGTCTAATTTTGGTATTTTTGCTCTTAACCAAAAAGGAGCCTCTTCCTTTTTGATTCATAAAAATCTTCTCCGCCATTGATTCATATTCGATACAACAAAAGAACCATAAACTTTTATTATGTTATGCATTTATTATGTACCCGCTTCCTAGGTTTGTTAAAGTGTTCTTTAAAACTCTGCCGTGGTTAATTTTGATGGCCAGTTCTGAAAATCACATTTAAATGCCTGAGCTGTTTGAGAAATGAAATTTCTTGGTTAATGCTCTCTGCAGGCTGAATGATTTTAACCCAGAAAACCTTTGCTTGGTTGACTGTTTAAAACCCTACCAAAATTTGATTTCGTCGATATCTTTGTTTCTGCAGCAATGGATTGATCTGGCACGGTATACCGGGCTGCAGTCTCGTAATAATGAAGATGGCATCAAGATTTCAGATTCTTCAACTCCTGCTGTATTAGAAGGCAACATCATAGAAGATACCGATGAGGCAAGCAAACAATAGAATGATGGCCTTACTGTAACTTTCTGTAGCTCGGTATTATTTGCTTTTCATTTTCTTTAGCTGGTGAAAATTTGTGCACTCTCAAATTTTGGCAATACTTGTGATGTGTACAAGGTAAATGTATGGCCTCAATATCAGTATATATGGCTGTCTTTTGTTGGGGATTAAATCCTCTGTCCCGTAACGGTACACTGAATGATACAGTCGTGAACAACGGAATTTTTTATTATTATCCGCAACAGTTCATTAAGGCTATTTTATTAATTCATTCTAATGATATTAAATCTTTCCACGTAGATTATATATTGCAATTTTTCCATAGATAACTGAAATTGTTGAGAACATTAAAGTTAGTGCAGATTATTACACACGTGTCAACAATTCTATAAACTCGCGTATTATATAAGAGAATGGACTAGACCAATCATGCGAAGCCCAAGGAATACAGCCTACTAGGGTGAAAATATCTACACTCTATACATTATGTAATATTGGGGTGTTTGGGGTTCAATTTGGGTTAAATATCAGCCAAATCAGTAAGTACTCTTTGAAATTTTCATTGACCAAATCGGTCAGATCATATTAATACAGTTCGTGTTTGGTCATTTTAGTGGTTTGGAATATAAATTTTGAGGTAAATAATTGCTATATAAAACATTTAAAAAAATATATTGTCTTCATTTAATCTTTTTACTGTAGCACTATTTTTTCCAATATATTTCATAAGTTTGAATTTTTAACAAATTAACTTAAAATATTAATAATGATTGTTGGGGTAGAACTTAGATTCTGCCGAACTGCTCAACGCTCTAAGATCCAAGCACGACCGAAAGCCCATCAAAGGCATAATGAATCATCATAGACACAAAGTCCCAATAGTGGCCCAATACTGATTTTAAGACAAAAGAGCGAACCAACACTTGTTAAGGCTGAATTGAGGCTTGAAGACTTTCTCGAGTCCAAGCTCGAAGCCGAACCTCCTGTATTCAAACCAAGATGAAGCAAAGTTTGAGGCCATCGGTCATTGTTGGGATTCGAGTTCGATGACGATTGGGGGCACCTCAAGCTCAAAGAACGGGGGATTGTGGGGTAGTGGTTACCTCCAACACCCCAAAGCTCAATGCACGATCTACACCCCCACTAACTGCCTGTGTTAGAGTAGTGGAAATCGTTGTAAACTAATGTATAACTACCCCGCGGAAAACTACTGAATATTCAACCATCAATCAATTATCATAATAGTTTTTTATGCAAATCATTCTTGCGCTTGTTATTTTGTTGGAAAGTTCCACTGGATATTCAATCCCCAAAAATTTATCCCAAAAAAAATTGCATTGTTTGTCTTAGTTTCTGAAAGTAAATAACAAATGAAACTACACCAAACTCTTCAAACCACTCTCGTCTCTCCGTCGAAGACATCGCTGCTTACATGAACTCTAAGTTCACTAAACAATAGGAATAAATACAGTACATTGTGAAAGAGAACCAACACCTTAGGGTGATGGTTCGATTCCTAACGAAATCTGAAGGATCTCTGCCCGTACGGTTCCAAAGGAAAAGAGAAAATTCCACCATCACCCCGAGATTCAAAAGGTAAAAGAAGATTACTCCTCGCGACCTCGTAGCTGACTTCAACGAAGTCGGCGACCCACGAGATGGAATGGATTGTTTGTTGTGTATCAAAATCTGCCTTACTGGATCAACCGTAATCTTAGAGCTTATTCCCTGAAGGATACACAGTTCAGTCATTCCCTGAAATTCTCAAAGCCTTCTCGGGGGAACGACGTCATCGGCACAGATCGATCAAAGCGTGAGGACTAATACTAAGACTAACTAAACCATTTTTTTTTTGAAGAAGAGGCCGAAGCATGAGACATCTCGAACGGAAGGACTCAAGCTTTAGGCCACCTTCCTCCTCCGAATCTTTATCACTGCTGCTTTAAGTCGGAGGATTCGAGGCAGCTCAGATCTAGATCCGAGAATGCCTTGTGCAATCTTTTAGTATACTTGTCCTTTGTCAGCCGCTCGAATGCTTTCTGAGATGGCTTCCTGCCCTTTGACAAAAATATGGCATCTTGATCGATACCCTTGCCAACTTGAGCCTTGTCCAAGCGATGATGCAAACCCTCACTTGCGGACAAAGTGCATTGAGTTTCCTGCAGCGTGGCAAATAACTTGTAGCTAGTGGACTCCACGGCCTTGAGTTTTTCGAAAGTGCGACATTATCTTCCAGATCTGGAGCTAACATCTTCTCTGATTTCGTCTGCCCAAAATCGGCCTTCAACCATTGGAGGGCCACTTCCTCCTCCTTTGCCGGAGCAACATGCTCTGACACAATATTTCGAAGGGCTTTGATACAATTGTGATAGCTTTTCGAACACGATCTGAAGCCTATGATGAAATAAATTACGAAAATGATAGGAGGAGCAGTAGGAATGCATTAGAAGCGGTAACGAATCAGAAGATTTACCTTGAGTTTAATCTTAAGTGCCTCAAGGCACTCCTGCTCGAGGGGATCATCCGATTTGACCAATTTGCTCGCCTTAGTCGTCGTCATTAGCGCTTCAACAGAATGTGAAAGCTCGGTTTTATTTTTCTTGACCTGACTCCTCTTTTCTTTGGTTGTCACAGGAACAACAGGAGTAGTCTTGGGCCTCTAACTCCCTCAACTTGAAGGACTTTGACAATCCAACGAACGAGAAGAGGGAGAATGCTTATCAATCATCCCCCGAAGGATTCGGCCTCGAACAATGGAGTCCAAATGCCGATCCTTGACCCAAAGGACTTTGGTAACTCTATCTTTGACTTCTCCCTTCAACTTTGTATGTTTAAGTCCTGCAGGAAAAACACAAAATCCAACCAAATCAGACATTCCCAAACAAAAACATATAATACTCGAAACAATTATACGAAAAGTAATCCTGAATGAACATCAGATGGATCCTCCCCTTCTAGCATTAGGGCATCGAAAAAAGGTTCTCTTCCACCCCGTAGGATATTTGTTGGCCTCTGAAAACAACGTAGCTATTACAACTTGATAGGGAAGCCAGGTAAATATAACTTTCTCGGGGCACATGTAGCAGGAAATAGAAATAAAGCATATCCACGAAAGTGGGATCCCTCAAACTAGCGTCAATATACAAAAAATACAAGGCTAGAAGGCTAGCAGGCACGGTGGTGATACCTGGTTGATTGCCAATGGTTAGCGGGTTAGCAGACATGGCTGGTGGTTTTGGGATGTTTAACAAATAAATATATCGTTGGGTTGATGTTAGGGAAAACAGAGGTGATTCCGATGAATGATTTAATGCCTAGAGCCCTACGGTGGGGGCCAATTTGTTGAGGTTCGATCTTGATCATTGGAATCATCGGAACTCTAAGCGGGAAAGTAAATCGGACACCAAGACTTCTAGGAAGGTTTATAGTCCCTCGGAACAGACTGGCTATTATTTTATAGAGTGATTGAATGGAAATTACAATGCTTCACGATGTTAGGCTCGTCGAAGAAGGAGATCGGAGTGTTACAGTGATTGTGCATGAATAAAGTTTTGTATGCATTGTGTTCAAGACAGGATGCTCGTGCTAGATTCATTGATTGGGGGGCTATAAAGCCATGAGGGGCTTCCAGGGCCTTGCCTATTGGCTTGAGTTTGAGACGATGCCCACGAAGCTGATACCCTAGTCTTGTGATCAACGATTGAGATTGAACAAATAATTTGGCCCTCAACAATAGCCTCGTGCCTTCACGGATCAAGCTAATTGGTTCATGGAGGCAAACTTATGATAGACAGAGTTAGCACAAAATATGTGTTCAAATGATATTTTACCTGGTTTCATAGCGAGGTTTGGATAGTGAGTCGTCATTGCTAATTTGCAATTCCTGTCAAGATTTTGCAACCAACTCCTCTCCCGGGATGGCCAGCCTCGAGTTGAGGAGGTGAGGTATGGAATATTCAAGAAATTGCTGGAGTAATTTATACGTGTCGGGAGGTGTGAGGTGAGTTTGAGTGTTTGGCAAGTTCGAGGCATGAGACCCATCGAGTGAATACGATCGATGCCACTAGATGGCTATGGATAGATTTACTCTTTGGGAAGTTGATATACCCAGAGATGTTATAGAAGTTTGGATGGTAAATTTTAGCTTATGTGCTAAGGCGGGCGACATTTTTAGAGGAGCCGTGAGTGGCCAAGACTGATTAGTTTACCCTCCGAGGAATGGGTCATCCTAGAGCGTAGACACACATGCCAGGGGCTACGAGTACTTTACATGTCATTAAGAGTAGTGAAAGACAGAGGTCTTGCGGTTTTACCGCGCATTGCACGAGGTGGAATATCAATATTAGGTGAAGCTCCTGAGTATTTTTATGTGTCGCATACTGAAGGTAAGCGACAGAGGTCTTGTGGCGCCCCACGCATCGCATGGAGTGATAATACAAAGGGGTGGTGCCCAATACAGCGGAGCCCAGGGGGCATGACAGTTAGTATGTTTTGTGGCAAAGGTTAATGATGTTAGTTGGCGCATTGGCACTATCTCGATCGAGGGGCAGGGGGCCAGCTCAAGAGCTTTAGTAGAGATACTCGACCGATGGGCCAAAGGCCAACTTGGGAGATAATAAGCGGTCTATTTGGCGAGAGCCCGGAGTTCTGAATAATGGCAGTGCAAAGTTGTATTTTAGAGTAATGTGAGCTTCGGTCACGTTCACTGCCAAAGACAGATATTCCAGATAATATGCTGAAGAGTGCCTTAGAATACTAATAATTATGGAGCTCCGAATATCCCCTTGGGGTTTACAGCATATTGAACTAGGACTAAGGTGTGAGCCCCAAGTGAGAAGACCGTAGACTTTGACTTTGAGATTTAGATATCGAGACCCGAGTGCCGAGCAGAAGAGATAAGCTCATGGGCTTTGAGACGATAATTATGAATTCTATACATCGAAGATAATTCTGGGCTTCGAGATTATAAGATCGAGCTCCGAGTTATCAATTAGAAATCCCTAGGTTGGAGTGGATGCTTGTCATGAGTGTTGGCCTGAGATTGATATGGATGGACATAATGCGTCGTTCTCAAGATTATATCGCCAGACCTCAAGTGTGCCGACGTCCATGGCTTCGAATGAATTTTACAAAGCCTATTATTCGGGCAGAAATCTGCTTGGGGGAGGATTGCGAGCCCCGAGTGCCTGTAAACATAGCTGAGGTTCCTCGGGGGATTATCGATCCTCAAGTACCTCAAAGCGAGACACAATAATTTGTATAGTATTTGAATTTTATACTTGGTAAAAATTTGAATGTACCTGCGCTCACGCATGAATTGCTTACTGATACACATTTTCTTTAACGAAAAATGGGTCGCAATAATAAAAAGATCGAACTCAGGGACTAGGTGTAAAGAAACGTCGTCAAGCACTAATTTGCT
>AYJT01077917.1:0-13762 GCA_001278415.1 Ocimum tenuiflorum | reverse complement strand
TCATGATTTCCTTCATCGACCTGTACTTCTTGGGTGGGCCCATGTCTGTCGCAGCGAATTGCTGGGTTTGAATTAAGAATTATGGATTCGAGGGGATGAATTGCGTGAGCTGAATTTGTTTGCTTCCTGGAAATTTTTTCCGGAGAATTAAATGTCGTGATAATAATCCAAAATTTGCAGGGGTGTGGCGTTGGATAACGTGGCGGTTGGTGAATGGGTGTGGGCTGGCTGGAGTCCGGTGGCTGAGCCGCCGCGGCGACGCCAATTTGTGACGATTTTTAGCTGTTTCCAGAATTTCAGAAACGATCATAAATTTTTATTTTTCTAATTATTTTTTTTTTATTTTTGACCTTTTCTCTTTTTCTTCCTTATTACACGTCATGTAAATGCGACTCGTACGATAGGAATCCGGCATGTTGTTTTCTTTCTTTTTGTTTAAGAGATTTTAAATGGAAATCATCAATAAAAGTAGTACGCATGAAATATAATTTAGGGAATTTAAATAATATTAATATTTAATTGCGGATTCAATAAACTAAGAAATCGATACTCTCGCATTTTTAATAAGATATATAATTTATTATGAAATAAAGTGTCATTGCTTATAAAATTATACATTTCGGTAATAAAAATTGATATATTGGACATTTGTTTTCATTGCACACATATATATAATAATCATTTTAGTGTTTGTAGAGCCCTCCTTAGTATCAGTAGCAACATATTTCCTCATTAAACTTAATATCCGAGTCAAATTGGGATCTCGACGTCATTTATATTAAAGACATATATTTAAAAATGTATTATTGCTCGTGAAGTAATATTTCCGCTGTTAAAAGTAATACACTGTATTTCCTTCAATTTAAATTACATTTAGTGTTTATAAGGTTATTTTTTCTACGATAAAAATGATATATGTGTCAATTTGGGGGTCTAAATGGATTGGTTGCTTCGCATATACGCTTAATTTGTTCGAAGTTGACTAATTTTAGGTCCACAGTGTATTGAGTCAAAATTCTATGTTGAACTTGCCAAATAAGAAGATATTTTAATAATTATAACAAACTGAAGGAGATACGTATTTATAAATGAAAACAATTAGTACATAAGTTATATCCATAAAGATCGATTAAACATTAATACCAAAAAAAAATTATCACCTTTCAATACAAAAGGAAAGGATTCACATAATTCATATCAATTATCAAATATGCAAAATTAGACCCAAACCTAGAGAGTTTGATGAGAAATTCTACAAATGGAAAAGCATTATGTGGTGGATTTTTTCGAATTAAATTAAGATTCTCGATTCAAGCAACGCAGTGGATATTTTCATGGTAATTAATTGGTGAGAAATTGATGTGTCCTTGCTAGAATCCATACCCCCTTGTTTATTATACAATAAAAAATATTAAATTTCTATGACAAATAATTAATGAGTCGGATATTCTCTCTTAATTTTAAATACTTTTCAGCCCCAAATTGAAATTGAATCACGTGGCCAATTTTTGTGTGATCTCATCAATCAATACATTTTTATCAAATGCATGCACATACACGTATATATAGAGGTTTGTTCTTAATTCAAGGACGTTGGCGAGAAGCTTTGGATAGCGATGGAACAATTTTTGGGCTCAAAGATGGCATAAACACCATCATGAGATTGTCAATCATTGAAGAGACATTGTCAATGTAGGTAGAATTTTGAAGCTGTTTTAATTATTTACAAAAACATATACGCCGTGATCATGTGAATATAGATGGATACATTGTAATGAATGGCAATGTGGGCTATAACTATAAACAATTTGAAGAGCGAAGTTCACATCTGGGCCCACTATCATTTCCACGTCAGCGTTTAACGTAATTTTTGGCGGTTGGGTGAGAAAGCTCCCGCGCTATTATTACCCAAACTATGCCTCCTCGATTCTTCAACTTCTGCCGAAAGTCGTTCTTTCTCATTGGGTCCTTTCGACTTTCTTATATTTATTCATTCATTCATTTCGGATTTTAGTTTCCAGGGATCAAAACATATTATGGATAAGTTGCCTGCAATGGAGAGATTTTTCACTCCGAGGTGTCTGCCTGTTTTTTATATTATTTCTTCACTGCTTATGTTTCATGACTCAATGGATAAATTTTAACTGTGAAGTTCAGTATTTCACTGTTTCGCTCATCTTTGAAATGAAAATATACGAGCAGCAAGATACAATCTGTTGTTATGCATTTCTGTCTTCATTATGAGCTCACCTCAGCAGTTGACATTTCTGTTTGAGTTACTGATATTCAAGTCTGATTTTGGACTGATACCCTATGCTTACAGATTTCACATTTAATCATTTAGAAAATATATCCCACGAATTATGATATCTTGTAGAGGTTATACTAGTCCAAATCATTGTCGTTCTTGAGCTTAACTCAGACCCACTGATCCATTTTTGAATTCATAGCAGAAGCTGGATGGTCCGAATATCATACTTAACCATGATTTTTCTGAAGGGCTTCATCACTGGCATCCCAATTCTTGTAATGCCTGTGTGGTCGAAGAAACTTCTCAACCCGAACAACTATCATCTAAACTAAGCGGAAGATTCACAGTTGTTACAAACCGCAAACTATATTGGCACTGCCTGGAACAAGACATCACCAACAGGGTTTCTGCAGGTCTCACTTACGCTGTTTGTGCCTGGGTTGCAGTTTCGAAGCTGCAAGGTGCCACAGATGTGGTGGCCACTTTGAAACATGAGCACACAGATTCGTCACTTAGCTTCCAATTCGTTGGAAAGTAATTTGTCCCTCTTTTAGGTTGGCTCAATGCTTCAAGGCTTCAGTTAACTGATTCTGTGATTCATATGCAGAACTTCGGCTTCAATGGATCACTGGGGGAAGCTAGAAGGAACCTTTTTCGCTCTCAAGAATACCTCGTCGAGTTATATTTTATCTTGAAGGGCCTTCACCTGGGATTGATCTGCTTATAAGATCTATAATAGTTTCCTGCAGTAGTCTCAGTCAGCGTGAGGTAAGTTGCATGGAAATTAATATTTTTCTTTCACATGTTTTTGATATTTTTTGTGTTCATCTTCTTACACCACTCTTTGCATTTTAGAGTCGAAGAACGGGGGATCTTCTTGACGCTGACAACATCATACAGAATTCATCATTTGATGATGGTCTCAATAATTGGACAGGTAGAGGTTGCAATATTGTGTTGCATGACTCTATGGCGAACGGGAAAATTCTTCCAATAGCTGGAAAAGTGTTTGGATCAACGGCAGATCGTACAGACTACTGGAACGGAATTCAGCAGGAGATAACAGGGAGAGTTCAGCGAAAGGGCGGTTATTAACGTAACCAGTGCTGATGTCAGGGCTACGCTTTGGCTTCCGGCTGCTGATCTTCGTGAACGTTACATAGGAGTTGCCCAGTAAGTTAACTGCAAACGTGACAGTATTTTCCATCTCCTTGCTTGTCTTTGTTTCTTGTACATTGTTATAACAAACTATATATAATTTATAGTCATATTAAGGATCTGGGTGGTTATTTAGTGTGCGGGCAACAGATAAAGACTGGGTGCAGTTGCAAGGAAGATTTTTCATAAATGTTTCTCCCTCAAGGGCAGTCATCTACATGGAAGGACCACCTCCAGGCACTGATATTCTCCTTAATAGTCTGGTTGTGAAGCAAGCTGCTAAAGTCTCGCCAGCGTCTCGACCATTCATTGAGGTACATATCATTAGAATAAGATTTGGTGGATATGCTTCATAGATATCATCTCTTCCTACCTAGACGATCCAAAACTGAAAACTATCGTAAACTGTCATGTTTGATTTACCCAGTGGAAAAGTAATTTGGATAAAATAGTATTGATTGCATTACTCATTTGGGATTTTCTGTTTGTCAACTATATATTCTTAACTGAAAAATACTCACATTAACCTAGTGGGCAACTACTTGGTGTAATTTGTATAGTATGAGATATTTAATATTTTTTTCATTAATGATGATAGTTAAAATGTTTGTAAGGACCATTTTCTTGATGCGATCAGTTTAATGGTAGTTCTGGTATTTGCATTAGGGATCAAGTGATAATACTATGGAGAAACCGTCCACGAGCAATTCTGATATGAACCTTCACTCTGAGGTGATATACTTGTCAAATTTACTCTACGATTCATACGCTATATCCTATATTATATATGCTGTTTGTTTCTCCAAGGCTCCAACAATAACATGGTCGTTTTATATTTTCTTCGTTTCCATATTAGATTTATTGTTTTGGTCATTCTATGGTCACTATGAGCCCCTTTACTATATTTTCAAGCTCACCAAATTTTCTGAGCAGTTGAACATGTCTAATTTAGCTGGCCAGCTTCTGCTCTGCTTGTGAAGCTGATACCAAATGTTTTTCTACAGGTTTTCGTTTAATAATTTGTGAAAATATATCGTGTCTATTATATTTTTGTCCTCTCTCTTTGCTTGAGCTCATCTCATATCCATTGATCGATTTCTGAATTTATAACTGAAGCCGGATGGTCCGAATATCATACTCAACCATGATTTTTCTGAGGGACTTCATCACTGGCATCCCAATTCCTGTAACGCGTATGTGGTCGAAGAAACATGTCAACTATCACATAAACTAAGCGGGAGATTCGCAGTTGTTACAAACCGTAAAGATTATAGACATCAGCAACAGAGTTTCTGCAGGTCTCTCTTACACTGTTTGTGCCTGGGTTGCAGTTTCGAAGCTGCAAGGTGCCACTGATGTGGTGGCCACTTTGAAACTTGATTACGGATTTTGGTCACTTGGCTTCCAATTCGTGGGTTGCTCTCTTGCCTGATCGCTTCAGGCTTCAATCTTTTCTGATTCCTGTGCAGAACTTCAGCTTCCACAGAGCGCTGGGCGAAGCTAGAAGAAACTTTTTCGCTGTCAACGATGCCTCGTCAAGTTATATTTTATCTTGAAGGGCCTTCACCTGGCATTGATCTGCTTATAAGATCTGCAATAGACTGTCAGTGATCATGATGTAAGTTGCATGGGATTTGATTGCAGCATTGTTTTTATGTTCATATATGTCAAATTTCATCTTGCAGACTTGCACGGGCATCGATCACTTCCCGTGTTTTCTTTGTTTTTTAGGTCGATAAATTCCTTTCTATTCGACAAGTTGTGGACTGTAAAGAAAATGGGCATAAACAGTTGTTTGTGTGCTCGAATGAATGCTTGTGATTTTTAACTTGTTAAATGAGAATATATCTCATTATTTCATTATGGGAATGGATGGTCATGCTTTAATAGTTTTTCTGTACATTTTTTTATCGAATATAGTTCGCTGTTTGAATATTTAATGACAAGTTACTGTAATTTATCTCGTAAATCATAGGATGCAAATGAGTTAGAGCTATCTGTCCATTATTAGCATCGCTTTGATAACAGCTAGATCAAGTTTAAAGAAATTCTATAGCCAAACAAGCAAAACACGAGCTTGAAGTATTTGACTCTTGAGTTTGAGCATACTTCATAAAATAAAATTAGATTAAAGTATAAAACTGCCAATATTGTAAAATATGTATTTTTATACTTTAATTAATAAAAAGTACCATAAGTATTTGATTAATTTGTAATCATGATAAATTATTTTTATGATTAAAAATTAAAAATTATTTATTTTTAAATAATTCAAACCCAATTAAATTTACAAACCTCAAAATATTCATTGATAAAATTCAAAACTCGTTTGACTAGTAAATCAATCAAACTCGAGCAAGATAGTACTCAGTTCGATTACACAAAAGTGTTGGAAAGTTGTGCTACTGAAATGTATACTCTAGGTTTTGTGATGCGTCTACAAAAACCATACAATGGAAAGTTTTTTGGAAATGATAGCCAAATATTCAACAAAGTCATGGATGGTTTAGGTTGAAAATATTAGAGTTGAAGAAGAGGTAGGGTGAGCCGGGGAAGGAAGGAGCCCAATCGCCAAGAAAAGTATAAATAAATCAAACTAAATTTCATTTCTCCAAAAAAGAAAAAATAAAAAAAAAATTTAATTAGAGCTGAGAAAACAGAGGCGCACTACTACCTTCCCCGCCTGAAAAAACTTCCGTTTCAATTCAAGCATCCCTCAATCTGAAATCCCAAGTGAACTCCAATAGTTTAATAATCATCATGTCCAAAATAATGTTGCGGCGATTACAAACCCAGAAACGCAATTCTTTTTTGTCGGTTGGTTGAGAAAGCTCCCGCGCTTTTATTGCACTTCACTTCCGAAATCAACACTATATAATGTCTCGATTCCTCAGCTGCTGCTTCTCAAAGCAAAGCCCACAGTTGAAGGTGAAGCCCAAAAGTCGTTCTTTCTTATTGGAAAGGAGATGAATATGTTTTGACTTTCTCTTTTTAAATTTATTTTGGATTTTAGTTTCAGGGATCAAGAGATATTATGGAGAAGTCGCCTGCAAGTAATGCCAATGGAGGGATTGTTCACACTGAGGTGACTGGTTTCAAGCTATTCCTAATTTTTTATTGATTGCATTGCTCGTTTGGGATTTACCTATTTGTTTAATATTCTTAACTGGAAAATGGTATATGCTCTATTGTTAGATTTAGCTAGTGGAAAAGTAGTTTGGATTGATTTTTATTGATTGCATTACTCATTTGGGGTTTTCCATTTGTCAAATATGATCAGCTATCTAATACCATGTAACATGTTTGTTAGATTTACTTGGTGGAAAAGTAGTTTGGTTACTGTGATATATTTATATTTTGTATAATATGCGATAAATTTCTCCAAAATGTTTGAAATGGCCTTTTTCTTATTGTGGTCAGTTTAACGGGTAGTTCTGATGTGTGCATTAGGGATCAAATAATATGGAGAAACCGTCTACAAGCAATGCTGATATGAGCCTTCAGTCTGAGGTGATATGCTTGTTATGGTTTAAAATCTGTTTATATTCTATAATGATTAATGTAATCTGCACACTGTTAGTTGCTGATTGAGTTGTTTCTCTCCAACTCTTTTTTTTTTTATTTTTTTATTCTGTCTTTGTTTCCTCATCTTATATTCAATACTAATGGTTCATGAGTCAACTGAAGGGAGCAATATGTTTTGAGTTCAAAATGGGTTAAATTTTATTGATTGCTTTACTAATTTGGGATTTTCCATTTGTCAAATATTCTTAACTGAAAAATATCATAAATTGTGTTGTTTGATTTTACATTGCGGAAAAGTAACTTGGGTTAATTTTATTGATTGTAGTATTCATTTGGGATTTTCCATTTGTCATATATTCTTAACTGAAAAATATCATAAACCATCTTGTTTTGGGAAAGTAATTAGGGTTAAATTTGATTGATTGCATTACTCCTTCTTTACTAAAAAACAAATACTTAAATTTACCTAGTGGAAAAGTAGTTTGGTTATTGTTCATTTATTATGTATAGTATGAGATATTTTTTCTCTGATGGTTGATAGTTTAAAATGGCTGTAAATGTGGTCTGTTTGATTGGTTGTTCTGATGCATTAGGGATCAAGTGATAATACTATTGAGACACCTTCCAAGAGCATTGCAGATATGAACCTTAAGTCTGAGGTCATATACCTGTTATGTTTTTTCATTTGAGTATTATGATTAGTTTACTCTGTATGCTGTTAGTTATTAAACAAGTTGTTTCCCTTCAACTCTATTTTTTTTTATATTTTTTTCGTTGCCTCATCTTATGAGTCATCTTACTGGACCGATGTATTTTAAGTCAAGTGAGAAGGTCAGCTGTCGATGTTTCTGTTGAGCCTTGAAATGAGATTATACAAGCAGCAAGATAAAATTTGCCGTTTTAGTCAATCTATTATTTTTTCAAGTCCCTTAACTCCATTTTTAAGCTCACTTTTTGTTATGAGCAGTTGAACATTTCTGTGTGAGTTATGAAAGCTGACTATCTTCTGATGCGAATTTTTGGGCTGATAGCATATGTTATTTACAGATACAGATTTACGGTTAACTAGTTATGAAAATATATCCTATGATAAGCTTTTAGAGGCTATACTAGTTTAAGTCATGTCTATCAATATTTTTTCCTTGCTCTTTGCTTGAGCTTATCTCAGATCCATTGATCAATTTCTGAATTTATAGCAGAAGCTGGATGGTCCGTCCTCTGTATCGGTAGAAACTGCTACAAATATCATATGTAACCATGATTTTTCTGAAGGACTTCATCAGTGGCATCCCAATTCCTGTCATGCCTATGTGATTTCAGAAGAAACCGCTTATCCTGAACGACTGTCAGCTAAACTAAGCGGAAGATTTGCAGTTGTTGCAAACCGTAAAGAATGTTGGCAAGGCCTTGAGCAAGACATCACCAATAGAGTTTCTGCAAGTTCCACCTACACCATTTGTGCATGGGTTGCAGTGTCAAAGCTGCAAGGTGTCTCTGATGTGCTGGCAACTTTGAGACTTGAATACGAAGATTCGTCAGTTTACCACCAATTTATTGCAAAGTATTTTGTCCAACTTTTCGGTTGCTCTCTTGCTTTATATGTTTCAGGATACAATTTCTGATTCTGTAATTCCTCTGCAGAACTCCGGCTTCCACAGAGCACTGGGGGAAGCTAGAAGGAAATTTTTCGCTGTCAACTATGCCTCTTCGAGTTATATTTTATCTTGAAGGGCCTTCGCCTGGCATTGACCTGCTTATAAGATCTGTTTCCTGCAATACGTTCAGTCAGTATGATGTAAGTTACATGGAAATTTATATGGTCTTTCATGTGTTTTTTTTATTATATGTTTTATACAATGATGTCAACAAGAAATTTTATATCACTGAGAAAAATTTACGCCTTTCATGTCTGCTATTCTCCTGATATGGTGTTGTTGGCATCTGATAGAATAAACAGGGGCTTTCCTTGATGCTGAGAACATCATGCAGATTACAGAATATGTTGACTTTCTTCATATTTTGAGATGTAATTTTATCTTTTCTTTCTTTTTTCTTTTTTCTTTTGGATTTTGGGTTCAGGAATCAAAAGATATTATGGAGAAGTTGCCTGCAAGTAATGCCGATGGAGAGATTTTTCAGACTAAGGTGACTGGTTTCAAGCTATTCCTAATATTTTGTTGATTGCATTACTCATTTAAGATTTTTCTTTCTGTCAAATATTCTCGACTCAAAAATAGCATATATTTTGCTGTTAGATTTACCTAGTGGAAATGTAGTTTGGGTTAATTTTTGTTGATGCATCACTCATTTGGAATTTTCTATTTGTCAGAAAAATTTAATATTCTTTACTGAAAAATATCATAAAATTTGATGTTGGATGTATCTATCGAAAAATGGGTTAAATTTTATTCATTGCATTACTCATTTGAGATTTACGATTTGTTAAATATTATTAGCTATAAAAAAATCTTAGATTCACCATGTAGAAAAGTAGTTCGGGCTATTGTTCGTATATCATGTACAGTGTGAGATGTAGTTTCAAATGTTTGTACGGTCTGATTTTTGCATTAGGAAACAAGTGATAATATTGCGGAGAAACCATCTGCGAGCAATGCTGATATGAACCTTGAGTCTGAGGTGATACTTGTTATGCTCTTTCATCAGTTTATCTCCTCCAACTTACTGTATGATTAATGTATTGTATGCTCTGAATGCTGTTAATCATTGAATGAGTAGAGCCCCTCCGACTCTGTTTTTAATACTTTTGTAACTTTATTTTAGACTATATTAGTCTAAATCATGTCTATCTATATTGTTGTCGTTGCACTTTCTTGAGTTATCTCAGATCAATTGATCAATTTCTGAATTTACAGCAGAAGCCAGATGGTCCGTTCTCCTTATCTGCTGAAACTTCTACAAATATCATACTGAACCATGATTTTTCTGGAGGACTTCATATGTGGCATCCTAATTCCTGTGATGCCTATGTGGTTTCCGAAGAAACTCCTCATCGCGAACAACTATCATCTAGACTAAGCGGAAGATTTGCAGTTGTTGCAAACCGTAAAGAATGTTGGCAGGGCCTGGAACAAGACATCACCAACAGAGTTTCTGCAGGTCCCACTTACACCGTTCATGCTTGGGTTGGAGTTTCGAAGCTGCAAGGTGCCACTGATGTGGTGGCCACTTTGAAACTTGAATATGAAGATTCGCCAGTTAGCTACCAATTCATCGCAAAGTAATTTTTCCCTCTTTTAGGTTGCTCTCTTGCTTGAATGCTTCACGATTCAATTTCTGATTCTGCAATTCCTCTGCAGAACTTCGGCTTCCATGGAGCACTGGGGGAAGCTAGAAGGAACTTTTTCGCTGTCAACTATGCCTCGCCGAGTTGTATTTTATCTTGAAGGACCCTCACCTGGCATTGACCTGCTTATAAAATCTGTGACAGTTTCCTGCAATACTCTCAGTCATTGTGATGTAAGTTACTCAGAATTTATTATTTTGTTTCACATGTTTATTTTTTATATGTTTTATACAATGTTGTTAGCAAGTATTTGTTTTTTTATGTCAAGAAAATTCTGCACCTCTCAATTCTAATATTCTTCTAACACGGTACTGTTTGCATCTGATAGAGTCGAAGATCATGGGGTATCCTTGATGCTGATAACATCATACAGAATTCATCATTTGCTGATGGTCTCAATAATTGGTCTGGTAGAGGTTGCAAGATTGTGTTGCATGATTCTCTGGCGGACGGCAAAATTCTTCCAAAGACTGGAAAATTGTTTGGATCAACGGCAGATCGTACAGACTACTGGAATGGACTTCAGCAGGAGATAACAGGGAGAGTTCAGCGGAAGGCCGCTTATGAGCTCAGTGCTGTTGTTAGAATATTCGGTAATAACGTAAATACTTCTGATGTTAGGGCTACACTTTGGATTCAGGCTGCTGATCTCCGTGAACAGTACATAGGAGTTGCCCAGTAAGTTCTGCTTTTGATTGTAATCAAATATGTGATATTATATTCCATCTCTGCAGAGTTATTTGATATTGCACATGCGTGATGATTTTCCACTTTTCTGTTAAAATCTCATCTATGATGGCAGTTATATCTTCACACGATGAAGGCTGGAATATCAAATGTCTAAGCAACTGGATATATAGTGTTCTTCATACTATTCAAGATTGCATGACAACCTTATATCGTTCTGTTCATTAATTAAGAAATTCCACGAGACTCGCCTACAGGGAAATGCATGAGTCTATTGATACTTAGAAGGCTTGATTCACTTGAGACTTATTACGTGACATGACTCTCATTCTTTGTTTCCTTATGTAACTTTTTCTTTAATGAATGACCAGCTATAATTTTTTGCAGTATCATGTTATTTATTTCTTTGGGATCGTATGACTACTAATTAGTTATCTTCCTGAGGATCTGGCTGGTTATTTAGTGTGCAGGCAACCGATAAAGACTGGGTGCAGTTACAAGGAAGATTTCTCATTAATGGTTCTCCGTCGAGGGCAGTCATCTTCTTAGAAGGACCTCCTCCAGGCACCGATATTCTCCTTAATACTCTCGTCGTAAAACACTCTGCCAAAGTCCCGCCAGCGCCTCAACCACTCATCGAGGTAGGCATCACAAGAACTTAGGCTGTATTTGCTTATTTTTTCCCCGGAAAAGTGCACTTCACATCTTCTAGAAAAGTGATTCCCTCTAAAACACATTCAAAATTCATCTCTATTTTTTCTCTCTTCTCAACAAAATTAAATGTAAACAAACAACTTCTCGTAACTTTTTTAGGGTACTTCACATTTTTGAAACAAGCTTTAAACAGATCCTTAGTGAATATGTTCGTTGATATTATTTCTTCTGAACTAGATGAGTACACTCGAGCGAAAACTGAGTACATTCGTACTCCTTTCCTTTCTTTTTTTCTCTCCAGAATCCTGCTTTTGGTGTCAACATAGTTGCCAACAACAATCTCAGCGACGGAACCAACGGTTGGTTCCCCCTCGGAAACTGCAATCTCAGCATTGCAAATGGCTCGCCGCACATTATCCCTCCCATGGCTCGAGACTCCCTTGGAGTCCACGAGCCTTTAAGTGGCCGTTACATTCTTGTAACTAACCGAACCCAAACATGGATGGGTCCTGCTCAGATAATAACAGACAAACTGAAATTCTACATGACCTATCAAGTGTCGGCATGGGTTCGGGTTGGCAAGCAGGCGACTCGGCCTCAGACCATCAATGTGGCTATTGGTGTGGATGGTCAGTGGGTGAATGGTGGGCAAGTTGAGAGCGGTGATGAGACGTGGCATGAAATCGGTGGATCTTTCCGGATCGAGAAGCAGCCTGAAAAGGTGCTGGTGTATGTGCAGGGCCCTGAGGCTGGCGTGGATCTCATGGTGGCTGGGCTGCAGATCTTTCCGGTGGATAGACGCCATCGGTTCCGACACCTTAAAAACAACACGGATAAGGTAAATTGATAATTCTTGTCATAGCTTTACTAAACTAAGACATGAGCAAATTTAGGGTGGCAGAAACTTGTTTAGGCATTCTAACTAGTTAGACATGCAAGTATCCCACCTATTTATTTTAAAGGGTGAAAGTAACTTAATTTTCATATTATCATATAACTTTTTCATTTAACTTCAAATCACGCAAATAATATATCAAATCAAAGATCTTTTCATTTTCTTTAATTTTGGATACACCATACTCATGTTTAATTAAAAATATATGAAAAAAATTCATTTTCAAGGTTTTATTTTATCTCAATTAGGATTTATCTATTTCATTTAGAGTTTATTACATCCCAATTAGGGTTTATAATATATCAATTATATTTTAATTTCATTAGAATTAAATTTTACTTAAAAAACTTGTATATGCAAAATAAGTATTTGCTTATCTTGGTTTGTTTTTTCACGTAAAAAATGATCTGTTGATAAATGAAAGAACATGAAAAGAGCTTTAATAATTTGATATATTGTATGCATAGATTGGATTGAAAACAAGATTATTACGATAGTTTGAAACTTGAATTAATTTTGATGACATACGACCACATTAATATGTTGTCCTTCCGTGAAATAATGAAGTTGGATGATCCGTTGTCTCATGAGTTAAGAATACCGAGTGTCCCATTTATGGTGTTTCTATATGTACCATATAATTTGATTTATACACCATGTTTAAGACTATCATTTACTATGCAGATACGGAAGCGCGATGTCACCTTAAAGTTCAAACTGTCCAACTCTACCACACTGGCCGGCACCTTCGTGAAAGTCCGACAAATGCAGAACTCCTTCCCCTTCGGCTCCTGCATAAGCCGATCCAACATCGACAACGAAGACATCGTCGATTTCTTCACCAAGAACTTCAACTGGGCCGTCTTCGAGAACGAGCTCAAGTGGTACTGGACCGAGCCCCAGCAGGGAAACATCAACTACAAAGACGCCGACGCGTTGTTGAGCCTGTGCGCGACCCACAACATGAATCTCCGCGGCCACTGCATCTTCTGGGAGTCTGAATCTGCCGTCCAGTCATGGATACGCGCCCTCAACAAAAACGACATGTCGACAGCTGTCCAAAACCGATTAACGAGCCTGTTAACCCGATACAAAGGGAAGTTCAAGCACTACGATGTCAACAACGAGATGCTCCACAACTCGTTTTATCAAGACCATTTGGGAAAGGAAATCCGAGCCAACATGTTCAAAACTGCCAACCAACTCGACCCCTCGGCCACCCTTTTTGTCAACGACTACAGCATTGAAGATGGGACAGATTCCAGGTCGTCGCCCGAGAAGTACATCG
>AYJT01077900.1:0-16115 GCA_001278415.1 Ocimum tenuiflorum | reverse complement strand
TACGACGTGTCCATGTGCCCTTTCATCGAAAACCAGTTCGACTGCATCGGCAATGGGAGGCCGGACAGGGGATACCTCAAATACAGATGGAAACCTAATGGCTGTGAACTCCCCAAGTAATAATGCTCTATATTAATCTTGAATTTTATTTTATTTTATTTTATTTTTCGGTGAGCTTGATTTAATGAAGACTTGCAGATTTAAAGGGCAAGATTTTTTGAAGAGGTTCCAAGGGAAGAGAATAATGTTCGTGGGGGATTCTCTGAGCTTGAATCAGTGGCAATCCCTAACGTGCATGTTGCACGCATCGCTTCCACAAGCAAACTATACTCTCAAAAAGGCCGGAGGCCTCTCCGTTTTCTACCTGCCGGTCAGCATGCTACGTCTTCTTAGATTTATTGGGAGTGAATTGTATTCTTTATCTTAATGGACGTATAATCCCGTTTTATTTTGGTCGCATATATTTAATTTTAGTCAATTTGAGAAAAAAAATTGCAATTTAACTCCCAAAATTCATTAAGCACTAATATGAATCAATACTCGTTTGCTCATTTTTTTTTCCTTCATATGTGAGTGATATTGATGTAAATTATTTATAAAATTGAAACAAAGAATGCCCAAAAATAGTTTTTATTCTAAAAATGTAAAAAAAATTAACGTATATGGTCTGTGAGACTAAAATGAGTACATGACTAAAAAGTAATTATGTTAATGATACCAAAACGAAATGAGATTAGTATCTATGTATGAGATTGGAAATGTAATTGACCTGATTTATTAGATAAAATCTTCTATTCTAAACCATTATTTGTCTTCTTTATTCGTACATCATTTTTCTGAAATTCCATCATTATATTTCCTTTGCTTTAGTTCATTATAAATATTATTAGGGAGCGGCTAAATGCTAATTATAGCCAATTAACGTTTATAATCTATAGGTTTATTGTTTCTATATTCCTATATCGCTTCCTTTTTATAATTTTGACAGGTTACAATTAATTTATTTCATAATAAATATTACATTCGTCGAAATTCAGAGCTCAAAAACAAAAGCATTTCATATTAAGTGGAATGAATACTAATAAGAAAGGATGAATTTTAATTTGTGCAGGACTATAACATATCGCTGATGCTATCTCGGAACGCACTTCTTGTTGATTTGGTTATAGATAAACAAAAAGGCAGGATTCTGAAGCTGGATTCAATCCAAAATGGCAACTCATGGAAAGGGTTTGATATGCTTATATTCAATTCGTGGCATTGGTGGGTTCACAAGGGATCTCAAACACCGTAAGACGTTTCGTTTTCTTGTTTTTTCTTGAGTTGGGGGAGTCAAACTCGGGTCTGTCACCTACTTAGAGATAAAAAAATGCCAACTAGTCTAATTGCTAGTGGCAAGATGTTTCGTTTTCTATTCTCGCATTATTCATATAATCACTACGTAAACACGACCCACTAGATTGTGAAGTTTTGGTATTTTGTAATTAAGTTGGCTTCTTTTTAAATTATAATTAATTTGATCAGGTGGGACTATTTGCAAGTGGGTGATAAGCTTTACAAAGACATGGATCGATTGACAGCTTTTGGTATGGGGATGACAACCTGGTCCAAGTGGGTGGATTCTAACATTGATCCCTCCAAAACTAAGGTTTTCTTCCAAGGCATCTCACCTACTCATTACAAGTAAGTTGTTTCAAATCTCGAGCACAAGGTCAACTCCATATAAGATCTCAATTTTTCTTTTAATTTTTTTTTTATATTTTATGTTTCCCCTTTAATTTAGATTGCACTATCTCAAGATTAATAAAATGTTATTTTTGTAATGGAAATCTATCTCTATAAAGAATCGGTTTTAAATTTTAGTTTGTGTAACTATATTTATAAAGAAAAAAGTATCGATACACTCGGCTCATTCAAAAATTTTAAAATTAAGTACAATATTATAATAAAACTCATTCTAATGTTCTCACATAAACTTGAGTCATTAACCTTTGAAATCATGAGAAAAATACTTATTCACTATACCATGCCCCCTGAAATGATTGACTGCTCATTCACAAATTTTATATATGTAGTGGCACGGAGTGGAATGCCTCGTCAAAAAGAGCAACATGCAACGGAGAAACTCAACCGATAAGTGGGTCGGTGTACCCAGGAGCAACGCTGCCGGCGGTGGCGGTGGTGAAGGGCGTGTTAAGCAACATGACGACGGCAGTGGAGCTGCTCGACGTGACAACGCTGTCGGCGTTGAGAAAAGACGGCCATCCATCCGCATATGGCATCTCCGGCAACAAGGGAAATGACTGTAGTCATTGGTGCCTCGCCGGCGTTCCTGATACTTGGAATGAGCTGCTCTATGCTATTCTCCTCACAAACCGAAAATCTAATATTTAATTTATTTTTATTTTACCCTTTTTGCATATTTTACATCAGTCCATGTTAAATTTGTACACTCGGAAAATTGTTCTATACTGAATTGTTTTTTTTGTAATTGAAGGTTTATTATGTGTATATTGATCATTATATTTGCTATACCTTTAAGATTAAGAAAACTAACTGACACAGTGCATATCAATATTCTTTAATTGAATCGAAAAAATGATTACCTTTTATAATAATGTTGCTTTAGTTTGCATCCTAATTTCAAATTTGTCAATTTGATCACTTGGTATATATCAAGATTTGTTTAGCCACTATGAACCAAATCCTACTGAAAACGAGCCCACAACTTAAATTGTCATCGGATGGCAATTTGTGCCAATCAAATTCTTATTGAATCAATTAGTTTAACGATAAAAAATACACTATTCCTTTCAAAATGTAATATGGATCCAATAATACGTTAAACGATATAAAGGATCAAATATGAGAGAAGTACATGAAATTAAGGGCATGACTCCATAAGGAGATAGCCCAGCCCGGCCGCGAGGAATCAAGAGATCTTTGCCGGGGCTGACTTGATCTCAGACCTCTTCCTTTGTGGGGGTCCGGACCCCTATGAGCATAAAAGGGAGGAGGAAAGAGGCCCTGATGCACAACTTGCTCATAGTGCAGGTTCCACTTGTGGATCTAAATATGATTGACATGAGTAAATAATTACCAAAAAGTAATTAGGAACTTAACCAATGTTACTAAGAATAGTAACCAAAATCAAGGAACTGTAACAAAAATGGAGAAGGAATTTTATTGCAAGGTGAAGATTTACTTATAAATCACTCACAACACATAGCTTACAGTTAGGGGCAGACCCACCCTTGGACAAGGTGGGTCTGTCGATCCTACAAGATTTTTTTCCAAAGTATGGTATTTTCTAAATAAGTAAAAAAATTTGAACTTGTATGCAGGAATAGATCTGATTTCATAGAGATTCTAACAATTTTCATTCAGTTTTGTATTATATTTAAAAATAATAAATACCACATCTTGAATTTGACTTTTCACACACCGTGAATCCTCGTGTCGCAGTCAATTGACTACCTCCATTGCATCACTATTTTCGCATGTTGTCTATTGACTATTGATCCAACCCGGCGGCGTTTAAACTCTAGGTCCGCCCTTGCTTACAGTACTCTTGGCCCTTGGCTTTATCAAAAATAACAAAATGCTTTACTCCAACTGAACTGTCAAGATACAAGATGTTTTACATTGTCTATTTGTCCTCTAACCGTATGACTGTTAGAGAGGTTGTTTATATGAACCGGCATATGTAGTCAGAACCTGATATCAAATAATGTCATGGTTTATTATTAATCGATTGGATCTTGAGGAAAGGGAATACAGAGACTTAGTATACTATTGATGCTTTCCAAATGGAATGGACATTGTGGATGTGGAAGAAGATTAACTTCCCAATTCACACCATGATAACAAATAGTGTAGATGGACTGGAAATAAAACCCAAGCTTGGGATGAAATGCATAATATGATTTTGACGGACATGAGAGGATTTTCAAAACTAAAATCTCATGTGCATGTCTTTGTGATACTATGACAGTTTCCGCTTTCATGTATGTGCTATTTTCGGCAATATGTTCACTAAATGTAGATGTACCAGCCATGCATATATTTCTAAATGTGCAGGTTGACCATAGGTGAAGTTGGAGACATTGAGCATAATGGACCTTTTGTGAACTCAAGTACCCGAGAATATGTATCTCCATATATGTATTCCAACCAATGTTTTTTGTTGTTCGACTCTTTGTTTTGTAATATGTCCCGACTTATGATTTCTTGAATGGTATGACATGAATGTACTCCTGTTGATTCATGAATCTATTGTTGTTTGATCTGATTATCCATGATTGCTACCTATTTGAAATAGCACACCAGACCTAGGAAGGTCGGGCCATTACATTTAGAACGATTACAGGGGTTTGTTCCGATGGAACAGTGAGAGCTAAAAATGTGACTATGTGTATCAAGTGTGTGAGAAATGGCTAGAATGTGTGATCTTATCGTAAGATCACCTATTTATACAAGTATATTGATAAAGAAGTCTAAAATCTAGCTAATCTAAGGATCAGTATGCAATTTTACAGGGGTGAATCAACAACAATCTTTGGAGATTTTTCCTTCACACGTTGCACGTCTTCGCACCCTTTTTGAACTAGGTTTGGATTCTTCCGCGCACATGGCTTCCGCACGTGTTGTTTTCAAGTCGGTCCTAAGATGCGTCAAACTCGGGGAATAGCTAGAGTGCCTCATTTCACCAAGCCGCCTTTGAGTTCCTCATTTTCGACCCACTTCCTGGATGCTTGATCTGACCTGGAGTTCTGCCTCGTGGGTCGTCCTTCAAGTTCATTGACTGTTGGGCCTCATGCCAGTTCCTCAATGACCTGTTCATCGGATCGTTTGCGGCAAATTTTGCCTAGATCTCGGGCTGAAGATTTTGACCCACAAGGCCACAACCATCACCATCTATCATGATATAGTTTATAATTACAACTCAACCAATAAATTGAGAAATATTGAGAAACTAAACAATAAGCCGCATTATTATTAGTGAGCTTCTTATTATGTTTTTTGTATATTTGTCAAGGGCAAGGTCAGGTAATTTTGTTTATTTTCTATTCAATATTTCGGTCAAATAAACATCTTTATCTCGATTACTAATATTATCATTGTTATTTTAAATAACATAAAATGTTAAAAAAAACACTCGTAAATCATATATTATTCAAAGTAGTAGTGAATTTGATACGAAATCTTGAGCATCAACTCATCAAAATGATAATATGAATTTGATGGTGGGAGAGTGTCTAAATGCACCAGTAAAATGTTGAAACATAAATACAAGTAAACAAAGAGCATAAAAATCCATAATAAAAGTTAGAATGTAACAATTAAATAGTTGCAAGAATTGAACGGAATAAAATAGTAAAATTTGAAGCTAATGGCATAATTAATCAATCCCTGAAATGTCGCCGATTAACCGGCCCAAGTGCTCAGGTGGCGATGATTGAACAAAATATTAGAACATGAGGTCTACCATATTCGGGTGCAGTGGTTAGCATCTTTCTCATGACTTTAAAGGTCAAGGGTTCGTGTTTATGTGGGGACATTAGATACGATTTATTTAATATTGTAGTTAAGTTAAAATAATAATAATAATAAATAAATATTAGAACATAAGAAAAATAGGGAAAAACTGGTAAATTTATCTGATTCTTTTAGTCAAACAGAAAATCTATCCTATTTTTTTCGTTAGAAAATTCTATCCCCACGCTTATTTCCGTTAGGGATTTCTATCCCAACGCATTTATGGTGTTAAAAGCCATCCTCATCAACCGTTAAATCCACGTGTCACCTAAGTGTAGCTGAGGTGGGTGTTGACTGCTGAGTTTTTTTTCTTTTAATTCATAATTTTTATTTGTTTATGTTTTTAAAACTAAGCAATATTATTCAAAAGGGGAAAATCCTAATTTTATATTTTCCCCTGTTCCGCAGAAATCATATTTTCTCACAGGGTGTTGCCGCTCGTCGCGGGACATGTATGAAGTATGAGTCTTGGGAAACCAAACCAAGAATATAGCAGCTGTTGAGTTTTGATCGAGATCAAGATAACAATAGAATTACAGCTAAAGAAAATTCAATAGAACGAGGAAATTTGATTATCAATGGAGGAAGAAGTTTTACAGTATATGAGTATCATCTAGTCTCAGCTAATACAACTCGTATATTACCTGAAAAGAAAACTTCCAGCTCAACGAAAAATTAGCTAACTCTCAGCTGCCACACTAATTCATCACAGCAGCTTTCTTCAATGGATGCCTACTTATTAATATCAAAGCCTATCTCTCTTTATTTATCAGCTGCCTAACACCTATAAAAAATTAAGAGCTTCGCTAAGTTCTCAAAATAAAAAAATTAGGCAAATCTACTAATTTCGCTCTGTACACAGTACTGCCTAGATTCCCAGACACTAAAAAAACAAAACGAAACGAAACGAAACCAAAATATTTTTTTTTTAATCCAACCAAAAACCAAAATGGTAATTAAATCGAAGCCATGGTCCAGGTCGTAAATATGAATAAAATAAAATAAAATAAAACACACACACAGACACACTCCTTAAATTATGTGAAACCTATAAATTATCATTGTTAAATTGAAAAAACACCCTTCGCTCAAAAAGAAATTGAAAAAATATTGCGGGACTAAGATCATTTTCCATGACTTTTTTTATATGTGAACATTAGGATGTGGTTTAATAAATAATAATAATAAAATAAATAAATAAATTTTCACTGTTGAATTAAAAATAATCCTCGTCAGAAAGTTGAAAAATAATCATATTACGAAAACTTGATACTTTCACCAAAGAAGTCTTCGAACACAACATTTTATTTTCCTTTCTTCTCCCACCGAACCAGACCATTCTACTGCAATCAAAAATGGCAACTCCTCTCTCAACTCCCACCACTCTCCCTCTAAACTACTCACGTTATCTCTCCAATTTCTCAACGCCCACATCAAAATCCCTCTTCTCCCCTCGAAAATCAAACCCCAAAATCCCAGTGCTGAAGAAAAAATCTACACCCCAAATTCAAGCGTCAACGAGTGGTTTTGATCCAGGTCTGTTGCAAAGAGGTATTGAGCTGGTCAAATCATCGCCGCCCACGTGGCAATCCGCCCTCTTCAGCAACGCCGTGATCTTCGTTTTGGGCTCCCCAATTCTTATCTCTGGCTTGTCTTCTTCCGGCTTTGCGGCGGCGTTCTTGCTTGGAACCCTCACATGGCGCGCCTTTGATTTTTCTGGTTTCCTTCTTGTCGCCACTTATTTTATCATCGTAAGCTCAAAATCAGATTTTTTTTATATTTTTATTTTTACTCTTTTTACTATTTATGTGTGTGCATGAGTTTTGAGCTGAAGATCTCAATTTGCAAGTAATAATTAAAAATAAAAAGGAAAAAAAAGATACGGTTTGCTTTTTTGTTTAGTCTTGAATATGCTTTATCATAAGCACTATGACTTACGTCTTTCTACTTAAAATCATAACTTAACAATGTGCTTTCACGTTTAAGATCATCAGAAATTTTTGTGACTCTTTTGACTGTTTATGTCTGTATGTGAGTGCATGAGTTTCGAACTAAAGAATGATTTGTGGGCCATCCAAATTTACATGAATTTTTGGATAATTTATGTGTTATTTATCATATAGTAAGTCTCAAGATCTCAATTTGCAAGCAATAATAAAATTTAGAAAAGGAAAGAAAACGTTTGGACTTGTTTGTTTGTTTGGTCTTGAATTTGCTTTTACATAAGCAGAAAAACTTGCTTATTTCCATTTATAATCATGATTTTACCATGTGCTTTCACTTTTAAGAGCATAAGATCATCAGCATTTGCAGTTCATAATGCATTGAAATATCTACATGCTCGTTGAATTGTCTCAGCATTGTGTCCACTTAGATAGCTGTGATAGGTAATCAGTTGAATGCAGGGGACTGCTGCGACAAAAGTGAAAATGGATCAGAAGGAAGCTCAAGGAGTCGCTGAGAAAATGAAAGGAAGGAGAGGGCCAGGAAGTGTGATCGGATCAAGCGCTGCTGGCTGTGCTTGTGCCCTCCTCTCGATCTTCGGTATTGGTGGGCCGGGCCTCACTCGCCTTTGGGAACTTGGGTTCGTTGCCAGCTTCTGTACTAAGCTCAGTGATACTGTCTCAAGTGAGATAGGGAAAGCATATGGCAGAACAACGTCGGTTCAACTCTTTCGCTGTCGTTATCTATGTTTATTTTGATTATGTTGCTCGAACCATTTAAAGAGGATGAACAGATTAGTTAATCTTGCTAGCTGACTTGTGGCATTATGCTGATACACTTCTCTTTGGTCATAACAAATCCTACTTATTGACATCGATAATCAAGGCTTAGGTAGCATGTCACCTGCATTTTCCAAAAGGACTTAAATTTATTGAATGTTTCTTGTTTTACTTATATGGCTTGGTTGATTGCTGATGATTTTCTCCTTCTAGTTACCTAGTAACAACGTTCAAGATAGTGCCAAAGGGTACCGAAGGGGCTGTTAGCCTTGAAGGGACTTTTGCTGGGATTCTTGCTTCAGTTCTACTTGCTTCTGCTGGGTGTGTTTTGGGTCAGGTATTTACATTAATGTCATCTCCTTTTCCAGAGTCCTTACGAGGTTTATTAATGAATCTCCGGGGATAAGATCTTCCATCGCATAGAAAATATGAGCTCGGATTAAAAATTCAAAAAGAGGCCTTGTTAATCATACGAGGCTCTTAAGAAATCCCATGTTCAGGTTATCAGCTGATGATAATGTCACGTTCTTCATAACCATTTAGCCTTGTGACAGTTTCTAAAAATTGATTTTCTGAAAAGGAGATAGATCTGGTCTTGTGGACTGTTGTTAAATAAGTCATTTTACACTGAAATATGTGAATTTAGGGGGTTTAAATCCTCTCTGTCCTTTTCTTTCTCACTTTGTTGCATGTCTTTTAGTTTTTGAAATTCTCTGTTCTTACACCTAACTTTGCAAGTGATGAAGAATTATTCCTTGACAGATAACCGTACCGCAAACCATCATATGCGTAATCGCTTCCCAGATTGCTAATATTGGAGAGAGCATCATTGGTGCTGTGTTCCAGGAGAAAGAAGGATTCCGATGGGTTAGTCTTTTATCTCAGTGAATACTTTCTTGCTTTTCTCGTACTAAGTTAAAGGTGGAAAAGGGGACGGTTAAAGGGTTCGGAAAACAAAGCATCACCGGAAAAGTTCTGTTTACCTGTTTACAAGTAGAGATAGAGGAATCGTTATTGCTCTCCAACAGTGTAAGAGTGAGCCACGAGAGCGTCTAGTAGCAGAGATTAGTGGCGTCTCTGTCACTGTTTCCTGCGAGAAGGGGTTTCTTGTTCTCCAAGAAGTTCGGAACTATGTTTCCGATTTAATGTTAGAAACAAGTCATTTCCATGTTCATGTAACAGTAAACTGTGCATCACCCACTTTTCGAAAGCTGTTTTGCTCTGTGTATGTGTCTGGTTCTACCGTCTTGATGATCCTTTTCTTTGGTTTTTCAGCTCAACAATGACCTGGTCAATGTCCTGAATATATCCATGGGCAGCATTCTCGCAATCGTGATGCAGCAACTGTTCCTCCAAAGCCAGCTGACGTCGAAACTGTTGCTCAACAGCTGATTCGCTCATCAACCGAAAACGATTCTCACAACTGGGTCAACACAATAAAAGGAAGTGGAGGAATGATGATCGGGTTTCCCTCAAGTCTCTTGTTGAGCCGACATTCGTGGCATTTGATTCTCAGGATTCCAAACGCATTCCAGAGTCTCTGAGATGTAGACAAGGTTTCTAGCACATTGCTCTTTGAACAGGAATCGGAAATCAATTGTCTGATGTAAAGCCAGGCGCGCGCACACAGAATTTAGGGCTAGGGTCAAGAGATGTAAATCTGTTTGAGCTATTTGTAAGGAAATTTATGCATACTTTTGGTCAACTCAAAATTTTATTCCACGCTATTGTCATTAGGAAAATATGTCGACACTTCCCCTCTTCCCTGAAATTCTATCCCACTGCCCTGACGATGTCAAAGGCGTGTTGGATGATAATATACGTCAACCAAAACAGTGGGACAAATTTCCTAACAATTTTTTAAACTAGTAGAGATCCCGAGATGATCATAGTCATCACACTATCCTGCAAAAGGCTCCAACTGAAACGTAAAAGAGGAAAATATTCGAACATCTTCTCCAACTCCACATGCATTCGTCTTAACAGTTGAAGAACACATTGCATTGGAATAACAGGGAAAGACCGAGAGCTATACAGACAATAAATGGTAGAAAGCATGGCTTCGTTGTCCAGCTCTCGATGCTCGTGTAACAAAAACAACTCCTACTCATTCATCTATACAAAGGCAGTAAGAACCAAAACACCAGCCAAGTACACTAACAAATCAAGCAACAGCTGGCTATACTGCTGGCTAAACTTGTTGTCCAGCTGATAAACTCTTTCGGGGAAGTGGAGAACGATAACAAATCAAGCGACATTCGGCTAAACTAGCGTCTTACCTATGTGACCAGATAAACTCTTTGGGGAAGTGAGAAAAAGAGAACACATCAAGCAACATTTGGCTAAACTACTGTTTAGCCAATGTGACCTGATAAACTCCTTGGGGCAAATGATGAGTATTATAGAACAGATCAAGCAACACTTGGCCAAACTAGTGTCTAACCTATGTGACCTGATTACTCTTGAAAGGAAGTGAAAGATTATCATCAAAAACGCCGCCGTCGCTTGGGGTTGTCAGTATCACCATGATAGTGGTAGTTCTGAGCAGGAGATGAGATTATATCGGGCACAAATACAGCTGAGTTGGACAGGGTCTGAGTCATCTTCGGCCACGATAGTCCAGAAGCTGTAGGGGGAGATGGAATTTCTGGCACTGCCCAAAATGTTTCCGGTCCTAGTCCCATGCAGTCGTCGCCCTCTAGCTCCATGTCAGCAGCACGCAGGATCAGGGAGGAATCGGGATCGCCAAATTTCCCCCAGTCAGCCTGAAAGAGTTCATCGGAAGATGATGTTAAAGTTCATGTACTGTTATCCTCTTCACTTTTATCAGTCAAAAGATGACGCAAGATTATATATCTCACATATATTGGCAGTAAGTTGATATTGGTGCTCATCGCTTTGATTTATCGAAGAAGCCCAACTATAACACTAACTTAAACGTTATTTGTATTTGGATTTAAGCAATGATCCCATCTCCCAATCCCACAATTGATGGATGAAAAGTATGAATGTTATATATTCCTATAAAAGGACAGTAGATATGTAAAATCTGGCAGCCAAAAAGTCTCAGCTGCATCTTAATTTATAGTGCATTTCGATTTAACAGTTTACACATGTCGGTCAAAAACTGAGTTGTATTATACTCACAAAATATAGCATTCAATATAACATTCTAATCTAAAAATTTTCAGCAATAGTGAAAAACCAGATAAAGAAAGTATGAGAACACAAAATTCTTCAGCCATGATGCCAATGGGAATAACAAGATGAACATAATGCCACATCATTACTAGCCCTTCACAAAACAAATATCATATGGATATGAACAAGGTTGTACCTTTTATGAACCATGGTCCATAAAATCGTAATTTTGATTGTAGTCACCAAGTTCAAGAAATTCGTCCAGTTGCCATTGTGAAATAATGCTTCCGGTTGTGGAACCTCCAGCAAATGACAGCTTTGGCGACGAGAAATCCCCGCCTACACTAGCTTGGACAGGCAGATTTTTACTGGATTGATCAGTTGTCGATACTTGGACGGTCCTCTTTAGAACAGGAGGCTGATCTACTCCTGCATTTTTCTCACTTGAATGGGAGAGCGTTTTCCCCGAAGATGACGACGGGCCAGATTCACTTCCTTCAAGACCTACTTTAACTCCAGTGAGCAAGAATCTCTGGTGAGCTGAGACCAAGGGATTCGCAGTATGTATTGAAACATCGCACCTTCTCCAAAGAAGAGATCGGTCCTGCAGAAGAAATAGCCAACAGTTTCCTGCACACGAATTCCTATAACAATAATAATAATGGATTAGTACTAGGATTTAATGGATTCATGTTCTTATTATGTTGATACGCAACAGAAGCACCTTAAGTACTACACGGAATTCAATGACGGCGCAATGCCAGACATTTTTATCCATTAAAAAGATCGTATTCATGTTGGGTAACAATTTTTTTCTTTTGTTTAGTAATTAATAAATCATTTTTATAAAATTATGATTGATATATAAATTGAATCATTATCATGTTTATCGCATTGAGTTCTTATCTAATTATTATCATTTCCATATTCGATTCGAGTGTGCTTGTGTTCGATCCTAAAAATCTGTTATATTAACAGCACCGATACAAGCAAGTACAAGTGTCAACAAATTTGTCGACAATTTTAATTAGCATGCATGTCAATCATAAGAACACAATCTCCGCCTTCCAAAATAAGTAGTTAGTCCATTCGAGCAAGGGAAGGAAATCCCCTATTGTGCACCACATCCATCCTCCATTGAATTTTTTTTCTTTCTTTCTTCATTGTTGAATTTATGTGGTTGTGATTGATCTTGCGACAGGATCTTTTTCCTCAAGCAAGGAATAAATTATATATCCTAGAGTTGTCAAATGAGTCGGACCGACCAACTTAGCCCGGCCCAAACTCAGTTCATGAATGAGATGAGTTTGGTGAGTCGGGCTTGCCTATGCTAAGTAGGCTCGAATTGGGCTTATTTTCAAACCCAGGCCCACCGAAGCCCAGGACCAAGCCCGACACGGCCCAGGCCCAAAACTGGCCTAGTTCAGGGCCACCTTAGGCCCTTGTCAGGTTCCCCTCAGATTACTCTCACATTTTTATTACTTTTCTTAAATTTTTAATTAATATTAAGATTCGTTTTACTAATTTAGCAATATAAGAACTTGATTTGAAGTGTAGAAATTAAATTATACATATTTCGACACAAATGATTTGAAAAAATTGAACGTATTCTTTCAATAAAGTGTGAAAAAATAAAAATTAAATAATATCTTCTAACCCATATAAGATCCATTTTAGGTCCACCATAGACACGTCTCAAGCTCAGCCCAGACCAGACCTGGCCCAAGCCCACCTCATTAGTGGTCCTGAGCGGTGCCAGACCCAAATTTTTACAAATGGCCCGACACATCTCATTAGTGGTCTCGGGGCATGCCGGGCCGCTCCCTTGGTGGGCCTATTTGGGCCCAGCGCAATTGTCAAGTATAGTATATCTACACCCGTCATGGTATACATAAATCCATAAATAAATACGGTAGAGGGCTACACACCTATTGCTGAGGGGATCAATGCTTCAACCCCACTTGATAATTGGTCGGATTTTACGGAAGCAATGATTTCATATAATGTTTTACGGAACTCAACAGTCGGACTATCCATATAATGTTTTCAAAATCCATACAGAATCAATTGCGGGTGTAGGACCAGATTTTATGAGATCAGATAGTGTGATCCTTCAAAAGTTGTTTGAACTTAACAATACATTCAAGATTTCTACAAAGTAATTTTTTTTAGGTTTATCAACAATCTTTTTAGCCTTGGTGCATGCAGTCAACGATAATATTCTAGCCAACTGTAAACGTGTAATGAACTACCTCCAAAACACCAATCATATATATGTATATGTATGTATTAATTAATTACGAGAAAACAAATCAGATGACAAATACACTTTCAACATTGGAGCCCTAGAAGAAAGCTCTATCTTATCTCCAAGCTGAATAGAATGGACCACATGCGAACCGTCAACGAATAGGAGCCCCTCTCTGCAAAACCACGACACATCCATTGTCTCATTCGGCTTCACAAGCGCGTGCATCGAGTCTGAAGCAGCCCCTGGAGAAATGGGCTCTCTCACCAAGTATTGTAGATCTTTGGACAAAATGGGCATTGTAAATCCACCCGCAGAGTGCATTGCAGCCGTTGATCCAGCAGCTGTCGACACTCTAAGGCCGCTCGATCTAGAGTGAAGCAAAGTGGAGGGTTCCCCATCATTCTTGATCCTACTCATCCAATAATATCAATGAGAAAAGTAATGACATCAAATATCCGAGTTTCAGTCTGCCACCAGATGCAATGCAAGTGAAGCTCATTTCTATTATCTTAAAAGTCAAGGGTTCGAGTTTATGTGATGACATGGGATGAGAGATATTATAAATTGTATAATGTTGTGCTTAGTTTCAAAACAAAAGGTATCAGAATTTCAAGTTTTTGACATAAATCAGAGCAGTGTCTTTACCTGAACGAGAATCGAGAAACTGCAGCAGGGCATGGATGTGCCAGTAGAATATCATTTAGTGCATAAGTTGGAATAAGCTTTGAGTTGATAGTAATGGCCATCCGTGACAGTTCAGATGGTTCAGAGCGACTCTCAAGGATACCATCCAACACCTAGAAAAACAAAATAGTGTACATTATTTATGCCGGGAATCGGAAATATCCTCCCTGAAATACCCATAAAGTTAGATTCTTTCTTTGCTTTCCTACATAAAAATTTTCAACATTGGTAGCTCAGACCAACTGCAAATTCAAGGCCAAGGAAGCTAGGTAACATTGAGAAAACACCATATTTAACGTAACTAGATAATTTGTTTCCTTTTTCATAATTTCAAGTCAGTAGAAAAGTAAATGTAACAACAGGAGGATGATAGAAGAATTGCATTTGGAATAACTCTTTACTAAAAAGTCTACTAGTGAAGATTATGTGCATTTGCACATATAAAAAGTGTTGCTACTAATAGCGTACTTAAAAATAAATAATTCTGCTGAGATCATCTAAATTTAATATAAAACGATAAATTGCTAAAACAAAATCCCATTAAATAAACACTCTAAATCAGTAGTAGATAATATATGTCAATAGTAATACAAATTTAAATTTACAAAAGAATAAACAATAGAGATGACGAATTAAAATGGTAAAATACAACTGATTTAATTATGTGTAGAATTTCTGATTTAGCCCCTTTTGTTAAGTGAAAATAACAAAAAAAATAGTCACTTTGTTATAACACATTCACAATATAGTCAAAGGTATATTTTTGCTCTTACTTTTCTGATTTTAAATGATTGGTACGGAAAAATACACGGTTAGAACCGCCGCTTTTAGCGGTTCCAACCAGAAATTAATACTGTTTAAACCACAAATATAATTTATATATTTTTAATAAGCACAACCGCAATTAAATTTTGAGAAAAATTATATATATATAATTTATTTATTAAATGAATATAAATTAAATAATAAATATTATCCATATTTAATATAATACTCCAATTGGCGGAATTAAAAATCAAATCTGGATATGAATATCAAATATTTTCATCGCGACTTGGGCATTTGCGTTTCGTATGCCCTGTCGACTTGCACATGCTACATGTTTTCGGTGCTCTACTTTTGTTGGTAGAAACTTCTCCTTGGCCCGACTGATGTGTTGTACTTCATGTAGATGCAGTTTCGGCACCGGACGGTCGTCGACTATTTCTTGACCGACCCGCTTGACGAGTAATAATTGAAGGTAATACAACTAATGACTTGATCCCCGGAAATATATATATAACCGTTATATATACTCCTTTCTACTTGGCGCGATATATATAACGGGATCATACACCAACTGCGATGGATACATACAAGGTGCTTGATGTTAGCAGGTCATGGAGAGTCGATTTATCAAATAATCACTGCAACTGTGGTGAATTCCAGTTGATCTGATACCGTACTCTCATGCTGCTGTTGTTGCAATACGGTAAAGATATTAATCAAAACTTTCTATGTTAAAATAGTTTCGTATTACTTATACTCCTTTTTTTCATCAGGTTTACATAGGAAGACTTCTACGACTACGTGTTCTACTAGTACAAGACGTCTACTTGACGCAATATATATAACGAGGTCGTACACCAACTTCCTCCACAAGATGATTGGGTCATATCTCCGAAAATCGAGTCATTGGTTGTATTACCTCTAATTATTACTCGTCAAGCGGGTCATCCAAGAAATAGTTGACATCCGTCCGGTGCCGAAGCTACATCTGCGCGAAGTGCAACACATAA
>AYJT01077860.1:0-10036 GCA_001278415.1 Ocimum tenuiflorum | reverse complement strand
GGTCGAGCCTGTGAGGTAAGTATGTCTTAGAGGAGGAGCATCGAGGAACCAGAAACCACAAAAAAGCCCATTTGCAAAGATCCAAAAACATTTTGCGACTTCCACAAGGTAGAGGGGCATTCAACAGAAAACTGCGAAGGCTTGAGGAGAGAAGTCCTCGAAGTCTTGAAGAAGGGAAGGTTTGTGGATCAGCTCTCGACGCAGGGCCAACATTCCTGGAACCAGAATGCCCCTCTGGCGTCTCTGACACCGCTGGTGCCACAAGCACCTCCTGCACTACCAGTTGGTCCACCGTCGCCTCCCCAGATCAACGTGTGATGCATTGTATAACTTGGGGATCTGAGGTTAGTGGCATAAGCTCGAATGCAGCAAAGCGGCATTCTCGTGAAGTGTAGAATGATACGAGCTGATACTCCAAACCTCGAGGACTAGAGTTGAAGGAATATGAAAGAGTGCAGTCACGTTCTCAGTTGAGGAAAACGCGGCAATGACTTTTCCTCACCACGATGTGCTAGTGGTGAGCATGATAGTTGGGGTTTTCCAGCTCAAGAGGATCCTAATTGACAAAGGAAGCTCAACCAATATCCTGTTTTGGTCGGCACTCAAAACCATGGGGAAGCTAGGAAAAGCATTAAAGCCGAAGGCCACCACCCTCGTTGACTTCAACAAAGAGAGGCTGACAACCCTCGGAGAGATCGAATTCCTGGTGTATGCAAGAGGCATCACTTACCCAGTGATCTTCCAAGTAGTAGAGGCTCCCTCAGCCTAAAATGCAATCCTGAGATGGCCCTAGTTGTACGAGATAAAGGCAGTTCCTTCTGTGTTCCATCAAGCACTCAATTTTCTAACACCGTGGGGAGTCCGAACTATCAAGGACGAGCAAGAAACAACGCGATCTGGCTATCACATTAACTTGAGAGAGCCCCCACGGATCCCAAACACTGAATGAACTTACGTCTCGAATCCCCTCTCGCCTCGTGGCTTTCCATAGTTTCAACGACGCTGCTAGCTTCTCTCATTATCTTATGTTTTTTTTTAAAAAATTATGTTTGAACAAAGTTTGTATAGTCGCTTGCTTAATAAAACTTCGAACATTTAACCTTCCTTGTTAATTTCGACCAATTATCATGTTGTTGTGTCTATTTTGCGTTTTCATTTGTGTTTTCTCTGTTTTGCAGGTTTTAGGGTGAAAATGAAGTAGTTTTGATCAATCCAGGAGGAAGTGGCATGATTCTGGCATACGCAAAAAAGTGCTTGGATCGACTGGACGTACCAGTCACCCAACTGCAAGGTGGCATCGACCAAATCATTACCGTGAAAATCTCGGGTCGATTGGACCATCCAATCGACCGACTGTACCGAATAGTCGACTAAATCATCACTAGAAACTCTCAGATCGACTGTGCAAGAAATCGTACCTTAGAAGCTTGAGTCGTTGTTGAGGTTCGATTTTGGTCGTTAGAGAACAAAGCCCTGGGCCAACTTTGATGGAATTGGCACAACACTTGCTCGGGAATGTTTTACGTCCCTTGGACTGGTCCAGACGTGTTATTTTATATATTGAAAGTGCAATTACAGTAGTTTGCAGGCGAAATTCGATCAAATGGCGATCAGAGGCCGAAAACAGAGAAAAAGCATGACTATGTGAAGTGTTGTGTGTGAAAATGGGATGGAAAATGGCCTAAATGCATGACTTTCCCCTCTTTTATATATGTCTTTGTGGCGAAAGTCATAGTTAACCTAAAATTATGGGCCGAAATGGAATATGGGGGCCCAATTACAAAAGCCCTTTAAATCACTCAACATTTTATAAGATAAATGCAATTCGAGCCTGATTCCTCGAGGGAGGGCCCTCCGAGGCTCGGGTTCGAGAGACTTCTTTGAGGGATGGCTTCGAGCTCCCTCTTTGAAAGAGAACTTTCGCTACAACTTGATCTCAACCGTTGATTCGTTGATGAAGATTTTGACCCTCAACAATAGCCCCTTATCTTCACGGATCAAGTCAATTGGTTTGTGGAGACAAACCTATGTAGAGTCACCTTAGTCAAGATGTGAGATGAGTTTTCATTTGCAGAAGTGCATTGGCCTGTTTGAGATGCAACAGACAAAGGGTGATTTTTATGAAACATTAGAATATGGGAAATATACCTCACGAGGAGTTGAGTTTTGAGGTGTCTTACTCCATGCCGAGTTGGATGAATTTCATGCTAAGAGTCTGCTCCTCAGGGGTGAGCCCCGAGTCAAGAAGACAAGACAAAATACATTAGTCAAAATATTTCATGTACATTTCATACCTTAGCTTTTCGAGTTGTTATTTCACTTAGCGTTGTGTGTCTCGTACAAAGTTCTTATAAAAGACTTCGAGAAAGATCGAGAGAGGTCCTTTTTCCGAGGTGGCCAGACCCCCCAGATGAGGAGGTGAAGCACAAAATATGTGTGAGAAATTAATGAAATGGTTTATACCTGCAGGGAGGAGTATGATTTTGATGTCTTTCTAGTTTGAGATCTAAGACACACCGAATGGATATGATTGAAGCAGTAGAGAAGCCATGAGGGACCATTGATGAATCAGTTTATCCTTCGGGGAATTGGTTGTCGAGGGACATTACTCTAGAAAATCGGCTCATAATATAGTTTAGTTTATGCTTCGAGGCACTTTGTGTATCCCAAAAGGTCACGGTGGGCAGTCAGACTGATCAGTTTACCCTCTGGGAAATGGGTCATCCCAGAGCTTGGATACTCCTGCTAAGAGCTCCGAGTACTTTATGTGTCATTACGAGTTGTAGTCGACAGAGGTCCTGTGACGTACCACGCATCGTATAGAGGAAAATATGAATACTAGGAGAAACTCCTGAGTATTTTTATATGTCGGTACTGAAGGTAAGCGACAGAGGTCTTATGGCGTCCCACGCATCGCATAGAGCGGCAACACAAGGGGGAATGTGACATCCCGATACAGCATAGCCAGGAGGCCTGACAGTTAATATGTTTTTGGTGTCCTAGGGCAAAATTTAATGATATTAGTTGGCGAGTTAGTGCACTTTCCATTGAAGGGCCCGGGGTCGCCTTCGAGAATAAGGCTCAACTAAGGGGCCTTGCACCAGCTTGGGAAATAATAATAGTGTTCAACCAAGGGGCCATGGGCCGGCCTGGGAGAGAATAATGGGGTCTCTTGGTGAGAGCCCCAAGTATAGAAAGATAGCTTCAAAACTGTATTTCAGAGTCATAAGGCGCTTTGACTAGAGATGTGTTCATAATAGAGAGCGTATACTCATGATAATAGATTAAAGGGCCTTAGAATTCCCACTCTCGAATTGGTGGCAGAATTCTGAATATAATAATCAGAATCATAATTTTTGAGCTCGGACCAAGTGACGAGCCTCAGGTATCGAAGTCCATATAATAATTTTGGGCTCAAGATGATGGCGTCGAGCCCCAAGTGTGGATATGAAAAACCCAAGGGAGAATTGGAATTTCGAGAAAGCTTTGGTTCCAAGAGAGCTTGAAATATTTTAAACTCAGAGGGAGCTCGATATAACTCGAATTCTGAGATAGCTCAATGTCGATCGAATACTGGTAGAGCTCGAGCTCAAGATATAATAAGAATTCCAGTAAATAATGAGAAATCTAATTGTTGTCGATAGCCTCGGGTGCGAATATAAAGGCAGCCCCGAGTATCGAACTTGAGAGGCCTCATCGAATTGTGATGTCGAATGAGCTGTTCGATAGTGTATCCTATACAGGAAACACAGGACGCTCGAGGGGGTTGGGAGCCCCGAGTGTCTCAAAACACTGATATAACATAATTAATAGTGCGAGTAATGATTTATGACAGATTTTACCTACTGCTCAAGGAGGGGGTCCTTGAGTTTTGTGATGACATAATATTCTCAAGCTATGAGTTGAACGTCGATGGTCTACCGTCGAGGGGATTGAGCATCATAATAGTTTGCAGAGAATTTGAGACTTACAATAATTTTTAAAGATTTGTGAATTTCCAGAAAGCCAAATGATTGGAAGTATTTTGAGGCCTCAAGAAATGCAGAAAGATATAAGACTTCTAGTGATATATGTTATTATACATAGAACATGCAATCTTCACATCCCTCGAATGTAGAGAGATAGGGATCATTCAACTCGTGAAGTCTCGAGCATTTTGACTATACTCGAACTCCCGTAAGGCTTTGAGTGACTTGCTCGACTTGTTCCTATAGAGGAATTAGACCTCGAGGGGTTATGGTGCCCCAAATATTTCGAGTATAATCAATAGTTTACAGATAACTTGGTTAGATTTAAGTACGAAAAGTGAGTTTGAATTTGCGATACGAGATGAGCTATTATACCTTCGGTTCAAAGATGTGGTTTCATTAAAGATTTTTGGATCATTCGTCATAGTTTTTTCCTGCAAAGCAAGCTTGAAAACCTCAAGGGTTATCGAGCCGTGAGTGCTTTGAACGTTTATGCAACAATGCCATAATTGATTAAACATATGTACAATTAGTCGAACTTAAATCCGTAGTTTGAGCATCAAGTTTTGTACCCAAGGCTCGAAGACGGTGGCCCTTTGAGTATTCGATACTTAACATCTTACTTTGCTCCTTCCTGTTTGCAAAGGTTGAAAGGCTTCAGGGGGTTATTGAGCCCCGAGCATCTTGAACATGTATTTTATGATCGAATTATGTAGGATAAGCGTCGAATAAAATTCAGGCTCGAATTCCAAATAGAAATTTATACCTGCAGTTTGGAGATGTAATTTTACCGAGTGGAGATTTTGAAATTCTTACTTTGTTTGCCCTGCGAGAGGAAGCTTAAACACCTCGGGGGATTATGAAGCCCCGAGTGTTTAGAGCATAAACGTATCCAACAAATCGAGAATAACAACTTGATTTTACCTTGATTTTATTCGTTAGAATCGAAATTAACTCGAACCTCGAGGTAAGATTTTATACATCTAGCTCATGGAGATAATTTGTTGAATAAAGGTTACGGGTGAGTTGCTCGGTTTTCCTCCTAGAAAAACTTAGCAGACTCGATGGGTTACTGAGCCCCGAGTATTTTTTAGTAATATAGTAATGATTTATTCTAATAAGAGGATTTAAATCATGTGAATCAAAATAGTGCTTTTGCAAAATTTCAAAAAATAATTATTCGAGTAGAGGATCTCGAAGTACTTACTCTCCACCTAGTCCCAACCATTTTTTTAGTTGTAAATACCGTGCCTCAAATAGAGGACTTTGAGCATAATCGATAATGAATTGATAGTTTAATAGAAACGAATTATAAATGATTTTCGAGAGGAATTTTTATACTTTTGACTCGGAAATCTTCCCTTTAAAAGGTTTCAGGCGATTTACCATATTCTTTTCTTGTAAATAAAGCTTAAAGACCTCGAGAGGTTATCGAGGCCCGAGTATTTCAAACATATGTTTAATAGCACAATAGTAGTTAATCGAACAAAATAATAATCAACTTGAGATCATAGTTTGAGGACAAATTTTTGTACCATAACTCAAAGATGGTGGCTTATCAAGTGTTCTACATGTAATATCTCATTCTGTTCCTTCTTGGTACGAGAAAAGAGGAAGGCCTCAGGGGGATTATCAAGCCGCAAGCATCTCAAACACGTATTTGATAATCGAGCTTTAGAGAATAATCATCAAAATAAAGTTTGGGTTCGAACTCTAAAGAGAAATTCATACCAACGGCTTGGAGACGTAAATCTATCAAGTGAAGATTTTGAGTTTCTCACTTTGTTTATCCTACAGCTTGAGGAGCTAGTTTGTCAAATACAGTTATCGAGCTCAATTTTTCTATAAGAAAAATTTAGCAACCTCGGGGAATTATCAGACCCTAAGTGTTTTTTTTAACACCTCGCCTCGAACAATGGACTTCGAGGGATCGCACTAGCTTTCCCTGTATTAAAAGCTTAAAAAAAAAAAGAAATATATCTCGGGGATCTTCAAGCCCCAAGTATTTCCAACATATTTAACGATGTGTTAACCAATCAAATTATAAGTGCAAGAATCGGGTACATAGTCACGCCCCAGAGGGAATTCATACCTTTCGTTCGAACGTATGACTTTTTGGAAGAATTTTGCATAGCTTGTTATATATGTTTCCTATAGGAGAAACTCAAGGCACCCGGGGGTCATGAAGGCCCGCGTATTTTAAGCACATTTTCTAAAGCAGGATTACCATTAACTCAAGCATATGGATTTAAATCACGAATTAAAATATCAAGTCATGAAGAATTTGGCCGGTGGCTCGAAGAATTTCTTCGAGCGAGTAATTGCAGAATAGCTAAAAATATCAAGTACATAGCTGAAAGACCACAACAACACTAAGCCAAAACCAGCAGATAACAATGCATATAAACAATATGGCCAGACAGCGAGAGGGACAACCCAAAACCAGCAGACAAAGGCAAGCTAAGGCCGCAGTTATACAAAAGCCCAAAGAAGTATGTCAAAGTAGCCAGCAATACGAGGGCAGCATGAATAAAACAAGTTAGCTCACAAACCAGAATTAAGGCACGAAGAAGGTGCAAACGAAACATCAGAAAGGCAGCAAGGAAGTGACAATTCCACAGCAGCGGGACCATAGATAGTAAGATGATGCATGCTTCAGGAATACAAAGTGATTGCGCATCTTCTCGGTGCACATAGTATCAAGAGCACAGCTATTAGTCAATAATTAGAGAAAACTCCACTGTCAACAAGAATAACGAGTGGTCAAGAGTAATAAAACAGCAGTAAATGGAAATACCAAGGTAAAATAAAACCATAAAATGGAACCAAGCATGCTGCCATAATTAGGGTGAATCCAATCACAAGTCTTCCATCATTGATTGATAAAGGTAATTGACAAAATCGCTATATAAAGACTTTAGCTATTTATGAGCAACTTTCGAGGAAGAAATGCTGAGAATGGCCCAATCAAATGCACCAAGCATAATTTGTAGTACCTCTATATGAAGTTACACCATTATCATGATCGTGCCGATCGCACACCCGACCGGGTCGATCAAATCCTAACCCTTGATCGGGTCGAAAAGCTTCTGATCGATAATCTCTGATCGGGTCAATCCAGTTATGATCGATCCGATCCAAATCCCTTATAAAACTCCGAATACTTCAAAACTCCCTGAAATGGTCTTTCAGCTTGATCGAGTACTTGATCAATAGTCCGATCGAGCCGATCAAAATCTGATCGGGTCGATCACATTTTCCTCCAACTTTTCTCCAAATTTTGAAGCTCTCTGGAATGATCCGCCTACTTGATCGAGCCCTTGATCTGGCCGGTCAACCTAATCGGCTCGATCAGAAGCCTGATCGGGTTGATCAGCACACAAACTCCAAACTTCGTCAATTTTTCACCTATTTTTACCTAAAAACCTACAAAACACGATTAAACGTACCTAAAACATGAAATATACAATATATAACTAAAAATATTGATAAGTGAGTATATTCTACCTAAATCATAACAAACTACGACTCAGAACACACATAAAACACCTAAAATACACTCACTTATCAATAATCACATGTATTCAGATTACTGTAAAAGAAAAATATATTTTTATTTTCTTTTTTTGTATAATGAAGTAATAAGGCAACAAATACACCAATCAAATCAGTGATTAACCTTTATATTCTACCACTTATAAAACAAAAACATTTTAACATGTTTCAAAACACATTGTACATGACATAATGTAATAACATTATCAATTTCATTAACTCATCATGTATTAATAACATCACATACCAACATACACCACAATTTACAACATTACACCTAAAAATAATTAAAAGCTGTGGCATTACATTTTTTATGTTAACACTATTTATATACATTCAACCTAACATTAAACAAAAGGCCTGTTATTTAATATAACATACACCAAATCGATATCAATTGTATTAACATTCAATATTAATTATACAATAAAGCATCAACACATCTTCCAAACCATTCATTTGAAGTGTATAACTGGATCCTGTTACAATTCATTCATTTAATCCAAAAGTACTGTACTATGTAAATGATTAAAATGTACAATATTTACATCGCATTACACTAATAAAACTAAAACATCCAAACCTACTGTAACTTTTACATACACACCCAAAATTTTCTTTAGGCTTACATATATAAAAATAAAATAAAAAGTGCCCAAGACGTCATTTCAACAACCCAAACTACCTATACAACAATTTATAGAACACAACGAAACATAATATACACATATGATATACAAAGTTTGATACACACAACTACATCATAGAGTCACTATCTGTGTCACTTTGTAATGTTGCATCGTCATCCTCGTCATCACTTTCTTCATTTGATGCGATTTTTTCGGGCTCCATTTCCTCATTTTCTGAATCTTCTTCAGGATCCTCTTTGTGATCCTCTTCTGGATCTTCTACAACTCCATAACCCTTATTATTAAGCGCTCTGACTCGGGTTCTTCTTCTTCCAGTGGTGGAGGGGGTGGCACGAATGGTTCCTTAATCGGTATTACTGCTACGGGTGGAACCACTAAATCTTCTACCACAGGGGGTGGAACTTGGTGAACATTAGCTTGTGGCTCGGGAGACACGACTGGCTGCTCCCACGGGTGATCAATTTTTGGATGAAATGGATAATGATGGACTGGTCCTTCAGACGAATGCCCATACATCACGAATTGATTTAGGATCATATCTATGAACCCTGACAGGTTCCCTTGTGGTGTGAAAATCATATTGTCCGTATGGACAAACCCAACAGACTATTCTTTGGCCTACCTTCTCCAACCCGTAGGCAAAAGTTCTATTAAACGTTTTATACCCTTGTATTGGGTAATTTCGTAATGGTACGCTTCTTGCCAGTAGTGATAGTAATTTATTACACATAGGCCAACATCATCATATGGATTCCATTGATAAGTACGGTAGATAATAATTGGTAAAGGATTAGAGTTCATCTGTAATAGTTTAATTTAATCAGTATTCAATTTGTAAATCAAAAGGTCGTAAGAAAGATAACAAGAAATTATTATTAGATCAATCATTCAAAATGATCAATAATTAAATAAGCTTTTCAAAGTTTTTGGATAAGAATCAATTGATCAAAATTGTAATGGAGCTTCTTTCAGAGAAGGGCAGAAAAATTTCAAGGTTGAGAAATCATCTCAACTTTCATGAAGAGAGAGAAAGACCGAGAGAGGGGGAGGGAGAGATTGGAGAAGAGGAGAGCTAAGGAGGAGGACTTTGTGTGCAAACCAACCATCAATGAGGAATCTTGTAAGGGTGGGAGAAAGGAAGAATGATCAACCTCCAACCACCATATCAAGGGTGTAAGGTAGGATTCTTGACCTTAGTAAAAATAAATCCTTGCTGAGCATGATAGAAAGAACATGAGAATATGCATGATGAGTAGGCACATGAAATAAGAACCCTAGTATGTTGTGGTCATTTATGAAATTACGAGCATGATATTAGGATTTTGGAGAAAACATGTTAATGATTTGAAATCAGTTGAGCTATTAATACAATAGGAGCATGTATGATAAGAATTAAGGTTAAACGTTGTGTGGTTTGAACAAAAAAATGGTTGGGAATAAATCAAAGTACGAACAAGCCGAAAAGAATGATTTTTAGATGAAAGAAAGTCTTGGGTCGACGGCACCGAGCCACCGACTGTTGGCTCGAAACTGCCGACCCAAACCTCCATTTTCTAGAGGGCACGGGTCATCAGCTGGGCGGCCGACGACTAACTATCCTAAAATATTGAGCCTCGGGTCGAGGATTAGAGAACCGTCGACTGACAACTTCGACCCATCGAAGCCGAGGGTGCTCGAAGCATCCCTCGGCAAGGGTCGATCCCATCGAACCAAACCTCAGAGACCTGGGCACGATGAAACAAACCAATGCCCAATGGCTTCGACTTGTTGATGCCAAGGGTGCTCGAAGCATCCCTCGGCAAGGGTCGATCCTGTCAAACCAAACTTTGGGGAGCTGGGATCGACGAGGTGAACCGATGCTTG